>PVKM010024180.1:10286-21467 GCA_004027735.1 Carollia perspicillata
TGGTTTTGCCCCTGTGTCCTTTATACATGTTCCTGACAACCATTTCCCACTTTTCCTCCATTGATAACAGAGAAATGAGTCTGGTTCTCTGCCTGAATCATTATTGAGATTCAGCAGCAATAGAAACAGGAAAAAGGATGCTTTTTTGTTGTTGCTTATTTTTTCTGTAAACCAGCATTTCCCACTAATCTAAAAGACAAGCAGATGTTTTAAAAATTGTCACTTTCATGTTCACAATCACAGCAAATGTTCAAAGTCTGAGCAAAGCCAAGCTTTTTCTGATATTTTAATATAAATACGGGTATTGTTTTTCTAATTAATACAAGCTTTCTTATAAAGAAGTTGGTGCTCTTTGACATATGGTTGCATTAGACAAATGGGTAGGTTACTAGCAGTTAGTTTGAATGACAGCCTTACAGGTTTTTCAGAAGCTATGAAACTGGCTCCAATATTGTAACACGTTGGAGCCATGAACATACTGCTACTATTCTAATGCTCAGCTACTTGGTGACTTAGGCACTTCTCATATTTGGTTCCATATGAACCCACTGATGTTAACTTTTGGGTCAAAAGTGTATCAGTGATGCAGTCAGTCTTGCATAGGATGTCAACATCACATAATACCAAGAATGGCAGCTGCTGTGAACAGAATTCCTCAGGGTGAGGACAGAAGTGTGAATGCTGCGATGAAGTAAGACCCTTAAGATTTCCCTGGGAAGGCGACACAACTTGACATAGACTGTTTGGAACACTAAAGAGTATGGGCTATCATACAAGTAACTCAATTGTCTTACAATAATCTACTAATTAACTCTATAGTTCTGGGGTAGTGAAAGAATAAGATTATAAAATACAGTTATATAAAAACTGATTTAACATTAAGTATAAGATACCACTTAATATAGATATTGAGAATAACTTTCATGTCTTTCCATAGTGTAGGTTTTCCCAAAGTAAAATTTTCACCAGAATCCTGGATCGTAAATGTCAATAATTGAGTGATTTGACTTTAATCATTTTCTAGTAATATCTTTCACAGATACGGATAGATTACTTAAGTATCAAATATTAACCATTTTGAATTGTTAACCAGACCAAATGTAGTATAGGATTTGGATGTTTCTGGAAGGAGTTCTTAGATAAGTACCATTCATGCAATTTAAAATCACTGTTATACAAAGGTGAAATATCTTTTCGGATAACCTAAATAACTTCTGACTTTGACTAATGAAAACCATTATTTTCACTTCTAGTCCTTCTATGGTTGCTTATGATTTCCCCATGTCCTAGATACAAGAACTTTATATTTTGTTTACACTTTCAATGTTCTATATGGTTTGAGCATTTGATTGAGAATGGAGTTGAAGCATGGTATTTGAGCAAACCACACAAATTTCAGCTTTGTCATTTTGTCTTGTGACTTTGGATATGCATATTTTTAGCCCCTTTTACTATATGCACATATAATGGCAGTAAAAAAATGTCTAACTTAAAGATTTGTGTTGAAAATGCAATAACATTCTTAAAAGTAGCAGATTGCTTAATGCAGAACACATGATTAATAAGAAAGACCCTTTTCTAATACTCATGCTCCTTCTTTCCAGTCTACATTGTCTTCTTTGTTGATGATCCACAAGAGCTCTCACCCTTCATGTTCCTTTAATCCTTGTTTTCATAAATCTTAAAATTTATAGTCAGTTCCAGGACATCAAACTATTCCTTCCTAGGATGTTTTTCTTAAAAAAAATATCACGAGTCAATAGATCATACATTTAGCTCCTCTAATAGCAGGAGAATACTTTGCTAGTACTTCTAATTACTATGTCCTCCCAAGAGTAATCTTGGCTGCACTCAGCTTCCTAACCTTCCTATACAATTGGGCACACTCAATGATATCCACCATAAACCCATACCAGATTTTCTGCTGAACTTATTTTAATAATGCACTGTGTCATTTCCTCTGTTAATATTCTCTTTGCTAAAATATTCCTGTCTCTGAACCTGCCAGGAATCCTAAAGGGTAAATCTTTTAAAAATTAAGAATACCAGTCTTTCCAGTGACAAATCTCTATTGAATGACAATGTACTAAACATTTTCATAATCATTATCACTTCCTATTCCCACAACAGTCCTGTAAGACAGGTACCATTATTTCCATTTTGGGTCAGATTCAGAGAAATTATTACTGATTACAAACTAAGAACTAAAAAATTATCATTCATTATAACTCAAGATCATGTAAAAACCCACAGTCCCAACTTTATAACATGATGTTAGTTGATCTGACTCCCATGTCTTCCCTGCCACTGTAGTCCAAAACAAAACTTCTTAGGCTAAATTCAATAAGATTTTATCAACTCTCTTCCCTTAGTCTTTCGTTGGCTGTCAAAGTTTATCAAATCACTTCATAAAACTCTCTTGAACAGCATCAGGCTTCAGACTCCACTTTGATGTTTCCATGATGCCAAATCCTGATTTTTTTCCTACTAATTTTAGGCATTTCAATACCCGCTTTCCTATTCTTTTTTCTTTAGTACTTCAGAGATTTCAACTCTCAGACCAAGTTGATAACTCTCAAGCCTCTCTCTCTCTCTTTTTAGCTTTAATTTTATTGTTTATGCTGTTACAGTTTCTGCTTTTTCTCCCTTTCTCCACTTCCACCCAGCTCCACCCTATCCCCACCCCAAGCCCATAATTATAATATTGTCCCTGTTCTTGGGTTGTGCATAATTGTTCTTTGATTAATCCCTTCAATATCTTCCATCCCCCTCTTCTTTCTGGTAGCAGTAAGTCTGTTTTATGTATCTAAGATTCTGTTACTATTTAGTTCATTGGTTTATTGTGTACATTAGATTCCACATATAAGTGATATCATACAGTATTTTTATTTTATTGACTGGCTTAATTTACTTAGTGTAATTTTCTCCAGGTCCATCCATGCTGTTGCAAAATTTACATTTCTTCTTTTCATCTGCTACATAGCATTCCATTGTGCATTCCATATTTTTTGTACATGTGTTTCAGGATATTCAAGTCTTTATTTTAAGCCTTACCTGCCCCCAAACACAACCCTCCATAACTGTCTAGGCCCTAACCTTCATAACCTAGGCCATAACCTGTGAATATGTACCTTGTATGACAAAAGACCTTGCAAATATAAATTAAGGATCTTGAGATAGGAGGAGGATACTGGATTATGCAGGTAGGCCCATTGTAATCACAATGTTATTAAAGAGGGAAGCAGGAGTAGGAGATATAACAACAGAAACAATAGTTTGGAGTAACACAAGGAAGGTGCTTGAGCCAAGGAATGGTGAAGTGACCTCAAACGCTGAAAGGATTGTGGAAACAGATCTCTTCTCATTGCCTTTAGAGGGAACCAGCTTTGCCAACTTTATAGCTCTATGAGAGTCACTTTGGACTTCTGGCTTTCAGAACTATGAGATAAAATTTTTGTATTGTTTTTAAAATGCTAAGTTTGTGGATATATATTATAGCAGCCATAAGAAGCAGATATAGTATCTACTTCTAAAGAACATTACCATCAGCATGAAAATCAATAGTTCTATAATGGAACTTCTGTCTCTCAAACCAAATGTTATATTCAGTTCTTTCTTACTTAAGGAATCAAATAGTCCCATAACTCTTGCTTACTCTTTTCTTTGTCAAGTCACTTTCTTTCTCTGTTCTACTTCAAGATGCTAGCTCAGGCTCTAATTAAATAATGAGCTTATGTGTGAACTACTGCTGCAGAGAGTTCTCATCTGATTCCTTTCCACCAAGCTTTCTCAAGTAAATTTACATCAATCTTCTGTAGGTTCCACATTTTTTCCTGATCTAAAATTTTCAAAGCCTACTCATTGCTTATCAAGTAAGTATAGATTCTTTAAGTGGCCATTCAAGGATCTCTTCATTTTCCAGTACACATTTACATACCGTCCATTCTCCAAAAGGAAAAATGGTACTTCTTCTATTCCAAGACAGACAACACCCTTCATACCATATCTGTGCTAAATAATTAAACACATATCTGTATAAGTGTATTTAACACATATCTGTGTTAAAAAATTTATGAATTACTGGCCCTGGCTGGTGTAGCTCAGTGGATTAAGTGTGGGCCTGCGAACCAAACAACCGCGGTTCGATTCCCAGTCAGGGCACATGCCTGGGTTGCAGGCCAGTTCCCAGCAGGGGATGCACAAGAGGCAACCACACATTGATATTTCTCTTTCTCTCTCTTTTCCTTCCCCTCTAAAGATAAATAAATAAAATCTTTTTAAAAAATTTATGAATTACTGGTTTAAGTATTAAATTGTTAACATACATATTAAAAGGTAGGATTCTGAAAAAGGGGAATAATGACTGACAATAATCTCGGAGTCTCTGCATGTTGAATGGAATAGTATTGAATAATATTGACTGAGCAAAAGAACAATATACATTAAGGACAAAGTGTGACTATTTAATAAGTATTGGCATAATTGATTCGTTATTTAGTCTTGAGAGAAAACCAAGACAATGGAGTTATCCAGAAAAGGGGTGAGGCTTTTGAAACATTTTATACAATAAAAATTATGCATAATTAAACACACATGAATATATGAAATTAAGGAGTAAAACTTTCAATATGTATATTGTCATTCATTTATTAATTTATTTATAAATATTAACTATACCATACCAGGTAGGTATTTTGTTAAGTTCTATGGAATAAAAAAAAAAGCTTCACATGGAAGGATCTTGTAGTCTAACGATTAAGATTTCTGGTTTTGACATTAAAAGTTATCTAAACTAAGCTGAGCACAGTTAAAATGACCAATAATATATATAATATATATTATATGTTATATAATATATATGATTTGTCACACTGTGACATATATATTGTTTTGTCAGATCCAAGTCACCTATAATATTTAATGCTAAAACTGATTTCTTTAAAAAAATTTAATTCGATAGTCTAAATTCTAAATGAAATGACATAGGACATAAATATAGACTCATAGAGTCACATTAATTTGCATGTAACTGCACCATTTATGCATGAATTCCTTATGTATTTCTGCTAAAAATTTGTGTAGTGCATTCTTCAATACTTCACAAAGGAGGTGACTCATCTTTTCTTACAATGGTCCATGCCACCCTTAAAAAATATAGAGCTTCCAGATCATTCCTTCTGATAAATATAGATTCATTATTCAGTGTAAGAGTCAAATCAAGCCCTGGCTGGTGTAGCTCAGTGAATTAAGTGCGGGCCTGCAAAGCAAATAACCGTGGTTAGATTCCCAGTCAGGTCACATGCCTTGGTTGTAGGCCAGTTCTCAGCAGGGGACGCATGAGAGGCAAACATACATCAATATTTCTCTCCCTTTCTCCTTCCCTTCCCCTCTAAAGATAAATAAATAAAATCTTTAAAAAAAAGTCAAATTAATTTTTTTATTACATAGAACTTAACAAAATGCCTGGTATGATATAGTTAATATTTATAAATAAATTAAGAAGTGAATGACAATATACATATTGAAAGTTTTGACTCCTTAATTTCATATATTCATTTGTGTTTAGCTATGCATAATTTTTTATTCTATAAAATATTTTAAAAACTTCACTCCTTTTCTGGATAGCTCCATTCTCTTGGTTTTCTCTCAAGACTAAATAATGAATCAATTATGCCAATATTTATTAAATCTCCACAAAATTATAAGCTTATCTAGTCCAAACATCAAAAAGGAAGCCTGGGCCCTGGCCTGGCTGCTCAGTTGGTTGGAGCATCATCTTGTGCACCAAAACATTGGGGGTTTGATTCAGGGCACCTACCTAGGTTGTGCATTCGGTCCCCAGTCAAGGCATGTATGGGAGGCAACTGATCAATGTTTCTCTCACATTGCTGCTTCTCACTCTTTCTCTCCCTCTCTCTCACCTCCCCCTCTCTTTCTCTCTCATCTCTCTTTCCCCCTTTCTCTATCTAAAAAAATATCAATATCCTAATGTGAGGATTAAAAAAAGGAAGCCTGGTATATAGTATCTAAGCATATAATCCAGATTCAGGCATGGAGGAAGGCCAGCTGCACGAAGATGATTGCTGATCATGTCCTCTCACCAATGAGACCTGATTGCCATAGTCTTTCTGTTCATCAGCCATCTACAAACTCAATACTTCATCCTTCTCCTTTATATCAGACTTCCAAAAGCAGCACTTTCTTATATGTAGAGGTGTCTTTCATAGGTGTATAGAGTTGGAATTATATGACAAAAACATGCCTATTTATAACAGGGTCAGAGGTTCTCTCACATTATATTAACAATTGTGAATAAAATGTGTCTTTACTTTTTCTGTAAATAATCATATTTTTCTTGTAAAACCTTAATCCATGCATTAGCAGGGCATTACATTTAGATATTGGTTTTCCCAATCCAATAAACACAGTACATATGAGTATATTGTCAGGCCTCTTTTGGGTGACTCAGTTTCTCAGATTTCTGCTACATCTCCCTCTCCTTATTTCATTCCTAAATGGAAGTGGTACTAAATTGTTTCATGTTAATGGGAATTGAAGTGGTCCGTTGTCCTTTCCTGACATCTGTATTTGGGTCTGCACTGTCTGGTATCTATTTAGGTGGGATTGTTAGGGTCACAATCTTGGAATTTGGTATGTAAGGTAGATGACAGCTAATGTAATGCATGTTCTGTTTTCTTTATGGTAACCTATGGAAATCACTCTTATATGTTTGGCATTCCTCTCAACCCATTCAAACCTCCAGGATTTGGCTTAGAGAGAGAAGGTGAGTCACATGAGTCTCACCACTTCCTTCTCCTACCCTAGTCTTTTTTTTTCATTCCTATAACTCACTTGCCAAGAATCAGTGTATCACTTCATCTATAGATATCCTCACAATTATTAAAATTATCTTAATTAACATCCAGGTATGACTCTAATTTGTTAAAGGGAAAGGTATGAAATTTAGAAATCTTATCATTATTCGTAACATCCAGCTTTTAAAACATCATCGAGCTGGCATAATCAAAAAACTCAACTTTGAGACATAATCCTACACTTATCACTTTGTCCCCCCAAAAAACCACACGCATTTCATTAAGGAAGTAAGACTAGTGCCAAAGCTTCAAGACTGCACCAGGTCAGAATTTCAGAGTTGACTAAAGTATTTTAACTCAATATTTAACAAAATATTTTTCTGACTGTGATTTTATTATTTGCATAGAAATCTATGGAATTCCATCTATATTGGAGAGTAGCATATTGTGACCCTTGGCCATTTTTGTGTTGACCTTCCTTCTTGCTGAGAACAGCTTTTATATTTTTTAAATTAAATTTCTTGAGGAGACATTGATTAATAACATTATATAGGTTTCCACTCTACAATTCATTGATACTTCATCTGTTTATTGTATTGTGTGCCCACCACCCAAAGTCAAATCTTCCATCACCATATTTTTGACCTCCTTTACCCTTTACTACCCCCTACCCTCTGGTAAGCACCTTACTATTGTGTATGTCTGTATTTTTGTTTTGTTTGTTTTTCTTTTTGCTCATTTGTTGCTTTAATATCAGTTCATTAACTGTAACAAATGTATCATGGTAATATGAGGGGTTAATCATATAGGGACAGGGACTCTGTATTAACACTCCAATTTTTCTATAAGTCTAAAAGTGTTCTAAAAATTAAAGTATATTTTTAAAATATTTATTTTAGGAGCTCCTACCCTTTGTGACACCGTGAATGGAACTGGAGAGCATTACACAAAATAAAATAAGCCAGGTGGTGAAAGAGAAATACCATATGATCTCTCACATTTAAGAGGAACGTAATCAACAAAACAAGCAAAGAAAAATATAGCCTGAGACATTGAAATTAAGAACAAACTGACAGTAACCAGAGGGAATGGGGAGGGGATAATGAGGGAAAGGGGGAAGGGTTTTCAGGAACATGTGAAAAGGACACATGGACAAAACCAAAGAGGGCTAAGATCAAGGAGAGAAGTGGGGATGGCTGGGGTGGGGGCGAGTGGTGGTGGGGTAATGGAGACAACTGTACCTGAACAACAGTAAAAAAAAAGTTTAAAAATTTCTTTTAAATGGTAAAAGTGACATTTATTTATTTGTTATTAATGAAAATATTTTAATCACTTTATTTTTACTCTTAGTTTAAATTGTAATATTCATTCACTTTAGCTAAGCATTTAAACTCTTAAGGGAAATCCTCAATGTAAATCTGAAAGGTACAGAGAGCAACCAAGATTTCTCATTTCAAAGATGGCTAATAATAACTCCTTAGATATCAATCCTACATAGTTTCATAAGAAAATCTTCCAATGGTAAACCAAAAGTTATCTTCTTGAAGTATCAACCAGAATCAGGTTATTTTCTCTTTCAAGTCATATTGTGGAATACCTATCACTGATTACTAAGTAAACGTGGAGTCATTAAGTAAACAACCTTATTTCCTGTAAAGACCCCTTATAGGTATGGTTTCAGGTCACAGTGTCAGCTTTGCTTTCATCCCTTCTCTATTGTGTGTTCAGAAATGAATGTAGTGCATCACTAGGGTAAATTAGAACCAGAAAGGCTGCAGAACAAAGTTTCCCTGACATTATTCAGCTAAGATCTACATCTAAGATTAGACAGACTAGGTGAGGCATCCACACCTCTCCATTTTTAAAGCTCTTCTTTGACTTCATTTTATTAATATTTTATAGTTTTATGAGTAGATTGTATGCATATTTTATAGATTTATAACTATTTTTCAGTGATTAAAATATATTGTATTTTAATTTTGTATCTGTTTATTGCTATTATATTCAAGTACAGTTGATTTCCATTCATTTATTATACACCCTATAACTTATAAAACTCATTTATTAGTTCTCAAAATGTGTAATTGGTTCCTGGGATTTTCTTCACATCCAATTGTGCCATCTGCCTATAGAGACAATTTTTCCCACTTTCCAATCTGTTTTCCTTGTCTTTGTTTTGACTTATTGCATTGACTAGAACTTCTATTACTATTTTTAATAATGGTGAGAATGGACCTCCTTGCCTTGTTTCTCCTCTTAGGAGAAATCACTTAGTGTTTCACTATTAAGTATAATGTTAACGGTAGTTGATTTTGTAGATGCTCTTTATAATGTTGAGAATATTCTCCTCTATTTCTATTTTTTCTGAGTTTCTGTCATGAAATGTTATTTTGTCAAAAATTTTTAAAATACTTTTCTGAATCATGAAATGTCCCTCTATATATTGCTGAATATTATTTACTAATACTTCGGTAAGGGATCTTGCATCATTTTAATGAGAACTCTCATTGGCCTTTTCTTTTTGCAATGCCTTCATCTTGTTTTGGTATCAGAGTAATATGAGATTTATGATACTAATTAAGTGGTATAAACTCCTATTTTATCTTCTGGAAGAGATTGTAGAATTAGTGCTAGTAATTTCTTAAGTGGTTGATAGAATCCTCTAGTGAAAATTTTGGAGTTGGAGATTTAATTAGAGGAATTTCTTTTAAAAATGATTATTAATTAAATTGTATTAAGAGTTATAGGTCTATTGAGATAACTTGTTTTATATTGGGTAAATTGTGATGCTTTGTTTTTTGTTTGTGTTTTTTTGAGAAAGTGGGTCATTGCATCAAAGTTGTCAAATGTATGTGTGTAGCAAATGTATGTGTGTAGCAAAGTTGTCAAATGTTGGCAGCATTTCCTTACTATTCTATTGGTATCTTCAGGGCATGTAGTGATATCTTCTGTTTAATTTCTAATATTGGTAATTTGAGTTTTCTCTTTTTCCTATTTATTATTTTTGCTAGAGGTTTGTCAATTTTATTAAATTTTTCAAGTACCAGATCTTTGTTTTATTGATTTTTCTTTATTTCTTTATTTTTTGAATAATGTAAATGATATATCTACTTTCATGTTTAATACACTTTCATGTTTTTTCTTTCTGTTTGCTCTTCTTTTTGGTTCTTGACATGGGACCTCAAGTGTTGATATGAGTTTTTTCTGTTTTGTAACATGCGTAATTAGATATAAATGTCCCTCTCAGCACAACTATAGTCATGTCCCACAAATTTTGATGTTCTATGTTCATTAATTTCAATGAAAATTTTATTTTGTCATACTCCCTCTTTGACAGCTGCATTATTTTAAAGTGGTGTTTTTTGTTTTGTTGTTGTTGTTGTTGTTAGTTTCCAAGTGTTTGGGAGATTGGCTTGCTATTTTTCAATGATTAATGTCTAGTTTGTTTGTATCATGATCAAAGAACTCACTCTCTATAGGTTCAAGACTTTTAAATTTTCTGTGGGTTGTTTTATGTTCTACAATATGGTATATATTGGAATATATACACTAGGCACTTGAACAGGATGCAATGATTTTGTTGTGTGAAGTATTACTTAAATGTCAATTAAATTGTTGTTTTATGCTGTTGGTGAGTTCTTTTATATCCTTGCAGGTTTATTCTCTGGTGTACTATCAATTGTTAATAGAGTTGCAAGGAAGTCTTCAACTGAATTTGGGGATTTGTATATATCTATTTTATATTTTTATATTTTATAAATTTAGTTCTATTTTAGTTCTATTTTATAATTTGTCACATTATTGTTTAATATATGCTCATCTAGGATACTATGTCTAATTGGTGGATTGTCCTTTTTTAATCTATATATAATGGCTCTGAAAATATTCTTTTATTTTAAATCATATTCATTTTGTATTCATAATGATACTTTTGCTTTCTTTGATTAATATTGTAGGGCATATACTGTATTTTCTATCTTTTTAGCTTAACCTTTTTATTTTGTGATTTGTTATGCTATTAATATGGCTATACTTTCACATTTGAAATGAGCATTTAGTAGACAGCATATGGTAGGGTCATGTTTTTTTTTTATACACTCTGCTATACTTTAGTATATTTTAGAAAACTTATATTTAATATAATTATCGATAGGTTGGGTCTTAAGTATGCTATTTTGCTATTTTACTTTTTGTTTTCTTTCTTTTTTCTGTTTTATACTTTCAAGTTTTATTTTCTTCCAATTTCTTATAGGTTTTTTGAAGAACTCCAGAATTCTGTTTGGTTTATCTACAGTATTTTTTAGTGTATATCTATGTATGGTATTTTAATTGGTTTCTCTAGGTACATAACTTATCACAACCTACT
>PVKM010024181.1:0-20688 GCA_004027735.1 Carollia perspicillata
TATATATATGCATATATCATATGTCTATGATATACACTTTCCTGATGATATATTTGCTTTACCATTATAATTCTTTAACACCTGTTTTTATTAAGTACACAATTTTTTTCATTTGCAAGACAGGTAAATTTTTCATTTGTAATTCTGTCACTTTGGTCTAATTTCCACTTTTTATTATGAAACCTTTTAGTAAAACCATTAATATAAATGTTAGAGCTTTTCATTACACTGACACCCAATTTCCATGTGTCGATTTTTGTCCCCACACCACCAAGCAATTCTCCAACACCGGATGAGTGTTCTTAGAGTTCAGCTCAATTCTAAAACTACCTACCTGGAGATAGATAGCATCAGATCCCTCACGCTAAGGGCTACAAGACTGCCATCTACCTCAGAGGCCAATAGCAAGTCCAGGTTGTCAACTGTGCCTATAAATCAAAGGTTGCAGTGACCCTCTCCTTGGGTTTACTTAATTTGCTAGATCAGCTCACAGACTATGAGACACTTTCCTTACTAGATTACTGATTTATTATGAAATGATATAATTCAAGAACTGTAATACAGGAAATATGCATAGAGCAAGGTATAGGAAAAGGATTTAGGTTTCCAGATCCTCTCCAAGTGCATCACTCTCTTCAAGTCTGCACTTGTTCACCATCTGGGAAGGTCTCTGAACCCTGTTCTTTTGTGTTTTTATGGAGGCATCATCACTTAGACGTGATTGATTAAATTATCGACCCTTGGTAAACTCGATCGCCAACTCCTCTCCACTTCCCTGCAGGTGGAGGATGGGGGCAAGAGTAGGACTGAAAGGTCCAACTCTCAAATCACATGGTTTGTTCTCCTGGCAACCAGCCACCATTCTTGTGTGCTTTCTAAAATTCATTTCATTAACATAATAAAGATACCTTTAATGTTTTCTGACTTAGGAAATTCCAAGAATTTGAGGAGCTTTATGTCAGTAATGAGGATGCATATCAAATGTATATTTCTTTTTATACATCACCATATCACAGCTAGTAATTATTTTTTAAATTATACAACACTATTTATAATAAAGTGGTCCACGTGTAGCATTGTTGAAATATAATTTGCATTATAAGGTAATTTTTAATTCAGATACAGTTATTTTTTAGCAGAAATAATTGAATGTCATTTGACATTTTATTATTTGTATTTCCAGATTTTGAATATAGGTGTAATCTGTCATAGAAGCCAAGCCCTGTTTTCCTTATTGGATAATCTGCATGCTGAATTACAGGAGTGAAATTCTACCACAACATAAAAGCATAAATATAATAGGTATTATTTTATTTTTTCATGTCAAATTTAAATCTGTTTGAAAAAAGTAATTTTTAATTTTTCCTATGTTATCTCCTACTTATATCATGGATGAATCACTTAGAGTTCATTGAACAGATCAAATTTTCTTGTGTTTGTTGCTTTCTCATAAGATGATTCCTCTATTTACATCTGACTCCTCTTCTGACTGACTCATATTCTTCAAAATCCAGTTATAGGCATGGCTTTTCATGGAAATGGTCCTCTACAGCTCAGCCTCAGCCTACTGTGCAACCTGAAGACTAGACTGGCGTCCTCTTCTATGTGTTGTATTCCAGACAGGGCAGAGCTCTATTACCTCATTTACCGCACTGTTATGTCTCGTACCCCTGCATGTGAGCATCTTGAAGTACTCCACTTTGTATCTCCAATATCAGCTACATGATTATACCTCAAAAACACTCATTTATATCCTAAGCTTGTTTATGAGCTCCTTTACATTTCTGACACATAGTAGTGATAACTGCCCTATTTATACTATGACATCATCATTTTCCTAGTTAATAATTGCGTATACTTTTCTTCATATGCTGATTACAACAAACCTGTGAGATAGGTAATATTATTTCATATACTTGAAAGAGAAAGAAAATGATGGCACAGAGAGATCAAGTAAACTCCACAGGGTCACACAGCTAGTCAGTATCAGAACCAATATTCAAACCCAAGGGGTTCAGCTGTGTACTTAATACTCCGCCTAGAAACAGACTAGATAACACTGACTCTATGAACACGCATCAGAGGGGAATAAAGCATACTGTGAATTCTGAAGCAGGCATTACAGCTTCCCAGCTACTTCTTTTTGTGTATCCATTTCAACATTTAATAAGCCTTTCTAAGAATAAACAGGATAAAACACATTATTTCTTCAAAGACCTGCAGCAATTTTTGTATACAATTTTTGGACTAGTAAAAGGAAATGCTCAATAGTTTTTAGCAATAAATTTAAGAAAATATTTGCAATATGCCCTGCTTATTGAGAATAAATTTGACCATATCACTATCTTTCTACATCAGTGTAAATAATCAGTAAGATTTAGATAGATAGTGTCTCAATACAAAGAAATTCAGTTTATGCTCTTGCAAATGCTTTCCTAAATTTCTGGGTAAAATCAGCTTATTATTTGAATGTACAATATAGCCATAAATAATCATATATAGGTTAAGATTCAAGCATCAATCAATTTTGTACTACATTAGAAGAAATGTTATTATTTTTGACACTGTATAAAATTACAAAATACCTAATTTTTTAAAATTAATCTTAAAAACTCTATATATCTATGAGTATTTAAGATTTACTTTTATATATGTTTTTTCAACCATAACTTCTTTGAGAATGACATATGTAGAAAAAGATGTGAATGCCTTCTTTATTCTAACAAAAGTTCTGCAGGATAGACTTTTATAATATTGCAAAATACCAATTTAAATATAAATTAAATCTATTTTTTTATCAGAAAAAAACTCATTAACTCAATAAACCAAATCTTGCAAAAATCACTATAATACACACTCACATACAAAGTTAAATATAACCTGTCTGCAGGCTGAGGCATTCCATTCCAGCTTTCCTAACTCCCTGTGCATGGAAGTCATAATATTACATATCCCTAGGTTTATTTCACTTCCTTTTTTCTCTTCTCAAGCACTGTCATAAAAATAAATGAATATTGTTCCACTGTGCATGCTTTTTACACTCCTCCTGATGAGAATGGATTCGTGATAACCCATTTATTTTCTTTTCTTCCAACAATTTTGCAGTAAGAATGAGATGCCTGAATTTTAATGCCTAATATGATCTTTGGAAGACTATAAACTTTTAATAGACTTTAAACATAAAGTGAGGGAGAGGATAAATAGCAAGGAAGTCTGTGGTTTGTCCCATGAAATTCTGATTAATAGCCTTTTGATTGTGGAAGACCACCCTGAATATTTTCTGAAAACAATTGTTTCATTTTATTGCCAAATAAATCGTAATTGAACTTATCAACTTCTCATCAAATAAAAATCTAAATGAAGGGGAAGGGACAGAAAAACATGCATTTCTTTATGTGAGATCTAGGACATGTAGCATTTTGTTTGGGTTCTGCAGTGTCTGTTCCTGTTAAACTCATATGATAAACACAACAAGTTTAAGACAACAAAGGTTTTCTTCTTATAGACTCACCCACTCTGAATAATTCTCAAATAACAATAAATTAGCATGAAGTCAGAAATATTCATATTGTCTTTTAAGATATCTAGGGTAAAGTATTGACTAATTTCAGAGGTCTATGCAAGTACAGAATTTAAAGCTTCTTTGGAAGGAAAAATTTCTTCTGTCATATTACCTTAACTAATGTTTATTATGTGCTTTGAAACTTTGTCTTCTATTAAAAATGTGTAAAAAAAAATAATAATAAGCATTATGGTGTTTATAGTATTATTGTAAAAGTATTTCCTTTCCATGCCCTGAATATAACAAAAATGTAAATGTTCTTTTTAAATATTAAAAAAAATTGATTCAGGCATTGATAATGTGCAAAACATTTGAGTCATATATACTTGTTAATTTCCTTTTATTGGCTTCTTTTTTAAATATAAAATGAAAAATTTTATTACATAAAAGAAAAGCAGAAACATAATCTCTTATAATGATAAAATGCTATAAATAATTTTTCCAGAATTGCATCTTCCTTTAAATTGAGGGGAGAATAAAAGAAAACAGTGTAAAAAAAAATAGTTGCTATTGCTGCAGTATACACAACCCCCCGAGCTTTGCCTTTTAAATCAGCATTCTGCTGTTAAATAATAAAAGTCCCATTATTTCCTAGCTTCACTTTGGTAAAGTGATTGATGTAGAATTTTACTGCCATCCAATGGCTGCCATCTAATATAGCTCAAGTAAATGTGTAAAGCTTTTTGATCAAATTGCAGTCTAGGGAATTTAACTTATGTACTACACTCAGAACTTACATCAATACATCTCTGTTTGTTACACAGCAAGAAAGAAATATGACTACAGTTTCAATTTATTGTGTGTTCTCCAAATTCAATTTAACAGTGAATTACTAATATTGCTGAACATAATTACCTAAATGAATAAATCAACCTAGGCTACTCACTGGAGAGAACATTAAAGCATAATATTAATTTTTACATGCACCTCATCATATTAGTTTAAAAGGTTTCTTTTTACAACTAACAATCTTTTCCTACAAGGCAAAATGGCCTTTATTAAAAGACTGTTCTCAGCTTTACTTCTGTTATTTGGAAGTCATTTGAATCTTTTTAGTTGCTACTGTACATCATGTAATTTCTGATTAACATTAAGTTGCACACTGTTTTAATTATAATCTTCATTTCTAAATGATTGAGCATTTAGATCATTTCTCAAAAAGGCAAAATAAAAATTATATCTGATTGATATGAGTGAGTTTGTGCTTTAAATATTCAGGCTTAGTTATTGAAAATTTCCAATTTGAAGTAGAAGAGTTGATGACTAATAAACTAATTTTATTTTTTATTAACATTAACTACAGTATAACACATTTAATATTATATTTTTGTTTGTTTTTTTGGGGGAAGGCTCATATATTTTTTTATTGTTGTTCAAGTACAGTTGTCTCCATTTTCTCACCGCCCCACCCACCCCACCTCCCACCCTTGATCCTACCTCCCTTTGGCTTTGTCCATGTGTCCTTTATAGATGTTCCTTGAGGTAAATTGCTACTACAAAGTGATATTGCTTTAATAAAACCTCATAAAAATATTTGCATGATTTATTTATATGTGATAACTGCTAAAATATAAAAAGTTTAGTTTAGCAATTAGTTATTTTAAGTAAAAGTCAAATTGAGATAAATATCTGTCTCATAACTTAAAAAAGTATTGTCAATGTTATTTTATTTAACTGAATGCTTTTTTTTTTAAGTGTATGTGTGTTTAAAAACACTCTCGGGCTTTAAATATATTTTGGTACTGTTAAACATCTATCTGAGACCAACAATTCCATGGAATTGAGACACGATAACATTATTTTAACTGATTTTGCATTACAAGATTTAATCCCAACTATTCTTTAGTTAAAACCTCACAGTGTTATGCTTTTTCTAAAAAGGTTTCCAAGTTAAGTCCAAAATATTTTTAAGAAAAGTCCGGGCAGACTTTATGCTGAGAGATTTTATAAAGAGCTTAAAACAATTCTAAGTGTTTGGGACGAAAACAGATAATGTGATTAGCATTCTCTGGCATTAGATAGGATTTGAAAGCTAGGTGTTTTCAGGATAAACAAAGAGGCTTCCAGTGACCTCGTGAGAGCTGGAACACACAGCACTGGAGTATTCGGTTTGCAGGGGTGCCACAATCCCAAATTTGAAGAAAACAAAATGATTTTTGACAGAAATCAATGATGAAATTAGACATGTAATCTTAGAAATACCAAGCTACTAAATACTGAAAAGAATTATTCTTTTTGTCTGTTAGCTTTTTCAGATTTTTCATGGCTATAAGTGGATTTGATTTTTGTTTCATATATTTCATTATACCATCATTTAAATGCTACTTTTAACCTCATGTTTTTGGTGTGATGACTAAAAATCTCAGTTTTAATAATGTTTATGAAGAAAATCTAAAGTTCACTTTGCCTCAGCTATGTCGTTTATGTGATTAGAAGCTAAACCTGAAGATAATATTGTCAATAGAAATATCAGTTGTTTAGTGTATTCAGACATAAACTACTAATGATCAAAAGTCCCATTTTACCAGCATTGTACTTCATATACTATATGTTTATATACTATAATATGTATACATACATACATATAAATACACCCCTACACTATAAAATATTACTTTTAGGAAGTTTCCTATTTGAACACCATTACTAACATTTAGAAATCAGTTTGCATTTGTGAGTAATGTTCCGAAGGCGCCAATTATATTTTCCTCAATCACTAGGTGGGACTCTACAGACTCTGTCAGCAAGAGAAAGGTATTTTGCTTTGCCACCACATAACCTCCCTGGCTGATATGTTCAAGTTCTCGTTGTCTCCACCTGCATATGCATTCACGCTGTTAAACCCAAGTACAACAGCATCTGCAGTTTTACTACTTAAAACTCATTTTTGAATAAGGACATTTCCACTAACATGATTTCTGTATCTGCTTCTATCATTTTCTCACCCAATGCAACAAATGAGATAATTTCTTTATGTAAAATATGGAGAGTTTTGAAATGTTTCAGCTATTTAAAACACCTTGCTCTCTAGTGATTTTAATTCCTTTTCATTAGCAAGAATTCAGAAGACTGTTATTTACAATGTGTGCATTCACTGTTAACTTGGAGGAATACCTGCATTTTTTCAAAATAGTCATTTTTATTGTATTTTTTTCCATTGCCAGTTATCCCCTTATACCCTCTTCCACCTCCCCCCACCCACCGTCACTACAGCACTGTCCATGTCCATGACATTGTTTCCTTTTTTGTTCAGTCCCTCCATGCCACCCCCAACACCTCCAAGAGCTGTCAGCCACTCTCCATGTATGAGTCTATCTTTATTTTGCTTGTTGATTCAGTTTTTTCAATAGATTCCACATATGAGTGAAATCATGTGATATTTATCTTTTTCTGACTGGTTTATTTCATTTAGCATAATGTGCCACATGTCCATCTAGGTTATTGCAAAGGGTAAAATTTTTCTTCTTTTTTTACCGCCAAGTAGTATTCCATTGTGTAAATGTCCCATAGTCATTTTATCCACTCATCTACTGATGGACACTTGGGCTGATTTTAAATCTTAGTTGTTGTAAAGAATGCTGCAATAAACACAGGGGTGTGTGTATTCTTTCAAATTAGTGTTTCAGGTTTCTTTGGATAAATTCCCGGAAGTAGAATCTCAGGTCCATTTTTAATTTTCTGAAGTAACATCATACTGTTTTCCTTAGCGGCTTCACCAATCTGTGTTCTGACCAACAATGCAAAAGGGTTCCTCTTTGTCCACATCCTCATCCACACGTGCTGTTTGTTGCTTTATTGGTGATAGCCATCCTGACAGATTTGAGGTGATATCTCACTGTGGCTTTAATTTTTATTTCTCTGGTGATTAGTGATGTTAACCTTTGTTTTTAATCTAAGACAGTAAGGGATACAATATTCAACTCACATCTATACCTTTTGTTTAATGTAATAACAGGGCTGATAAGAGAATATCATACCAAACTCAGGTTTGACTGCCTGCCACTTCAAAAGCCAACACTCAAGAGGCAAGTGTTGATGGAAGGAAGGACAGTTTCCTCAGGTGCCGACAGCCTGAAAGAACAGTGAACTCCTGTCCCAAAGACCATCTTCACATCTTTGTGCAGGCAGGAGTTTTTATTACAAGGGAGAAGGAAAGCAGAACAAAGAAATCAGAGGGAGGGTGGTTGAAAGTTCTCTACGTGTAGGTCAGCACAGTCCATGCCGGTGATTACCTTAAAACTGGTCAAGCAGAGGTCTGGGTTTTGTGGTTGAAAGTCAGCAAGTCTCCTGGAGCTGGAAAGTCTGGTTGCTGGAGTCAGCTTCCTTTGAAGTTACTTCCTGGAACTCAAATACAAATACGCAGTTTATCATGGGTCATGTATTAGTTAGCAATTTGTCTTTCACAAAAAACACTTTTAGCAGAAACAATATTAAAAGAATAGTGGAGCAGGTTGCAATATACACTGCTATATTTCATATTTCAAACTTATTCTTATATATTTTAATGTGAAATTAATAGTGTATCTATGTATAAACATTTTCTTGTGTACTAATTTTTATGCCCAATGTTATCAAGTGTATTTATGGTCCTTTTTCAGATGTAAAGGGAGAAGTAGAAAAAAATAATGCCACATATACCAAGAAACAGAAATGAGTAAATTTCTAAAGTGTACATCTTTGATGATATAAGCATTCCAAGATGTATTTAGATATTTATTATATATTTTTTAAAGATTTTATTTCTTTTTAGAGAGCGGTGAAAGGAAGGAGAAAGAGAGAGAAACATCAGTGTGTGGTTGCCTCTCACATGCCCCCTACTGGGGACCTGGCCTGCAACACAGGCATGTGCCCTGACTGGGAATTGAATCCGCGACCCTTTGGTTCACAGGCCAGCGCTCAATCCACTGAGCCATACCAGCCAAGGCTTTATTATATATTTTTTTATTCCAATAAGCACCTTGCTTCCAAACCTATGCTCTCATGCTTGCATTACATTTTAAACAATTTTTAAGAATAAACCCTGTTTACGTTATAGCTATGATTAGTTACAACATCCCTTCCCTGAAAATAAAAGTCAGACCATGGATAACACCATTCCTATGCCATGACACAGAAGTTCCTACAATGTTCCAGTGTCATGAGAAATGGAAAATGTTTCTATAAGACAGTATTGCTAAAGGTTTCTGACAGCCAGCTAACAATATGATAACTATTTTGAGCTAAGGATGCTAATATCAGACCCTGTCAAACCAAAGAATTTCGGAGGCACAGATCTCGGTCTTTCTCTGAAAACGGCATCAAAATAAAAGTAAAAACTTTTGATGAATATGCAGTACATGATTAAAATCCCAGGTCCCTATGGTTTATACCCCGAAGACATTTTAATTATCTATTTAACAATTTGCTATTTTTGGAATTCTGACTGAAAATGTTTTTGACATAGTATTTCATGGACTCTCATTTTCTCACACTGAGCTGCTTTTATACTCCAGATGTAAACAAAAAAGTTTGACTTTCATCTTTAACTCCATCACATAAAAGGAAAGGTAAAAACCCTAAAGACCATTTTTTTCCACTGAGTGTTCTATATACAATGCAAATTATGAAATTAATAAATTTGTCTTAAATATAGAAATCTAATTATTTTTCTTAATTTCATACACTTCTTAAGAGTATTTTCTAATATTCTTTGATTGTCATTGATCTAATCGTACCTCTTTGAGAAGGAAGAGAAAGTTATTTTAGATATGAATACACTGAGATGTTTGTTCCTTTCACAGGAAGTAGTAGTTCATTACTCAAATTCTTCACTAACTTTTTCTTTAGTCTGAGCAAAGTAAACAGTAATCTAAAAAAATTCTTCCTTCCAAAATTGTGTTTGCTAAATATATTTTTATTTAAAACAAAGTTTGCTTCAGATAAGTTTAATTCTAACTAAACTAAGTCCTATGAAAACCTTGGAAGAAAATTTCAAATACCATGTATTAAGAAATTATTATCGCATTTTATGATACTCATAAATAACACTGAGCCCTTACTCATGTGGCTCAGTTGGTTGGGTGTCATCCCATGGAGCGAAGGGTTGTCAGTTCGATTCTTGGTCAGGGTACATGCCTGGGTTACTGATTTGGTCCATGGTCAGGGCCCATGTGGGAGGCAACTGATCAATATTTCCCTCTGAAATCAATATTTCTCCCCTTTTCTCCCTTCCTTACCCTATCTCCAAATCTATATATGTTTATATTTTAAATACATATATATTTTAAAAATAACATAATTTTTTACAAGTATTAGATAAAAAGAAAACTAGTATAAACATTATTGTATGGCTACTTACTGTCTGGGATTTTTCTTCACATTTTTGCCATTGTTTATATTCATGCCAGAAGCCTTGGTTGTATGTCTGTACATCTCTTTACACAACTGAAGGTTTAACTGTATGGTTCTGCAACTGCATATTTATTTTACCTTTAAAATGACCAACAGCATACCAGGATATATTTTGTATTAGTACACATATCCCAGAACATATATGGTCATAAACCTATAACTTTTTGTATTTCATTAGAAATACGTTAAACTGTATTTGTGTTTCAAATGTGCGTAATTTATGATAGAATTTAGACCAGAAAATACACTTTTGTTTGAATTTATCAACCTTATGGCCCCAATGGTTACTCATAGGAGACAGATTTCATCTTAGAAGGGGGTATTTGCTAACTAGGATTGAAAGCATCATGGTGGTGGCATGCTCCCAGATTACCACTTGAGATCCATTGCTGGCTGATCAACAGAGCAGCTTTGATTGCAGTTTTACAAAGCCAGGTTCCTGCTGTTCTGGCTACAAAGTTTGTTTTCTTTTGTTTGTAGCAGGAAGGGAGGTGATGCTTGATTTTCTACTTACCTCTAAACCATGGATTTAATTTTGGCCTAAGGAAAGAAGAGAATTTCTCAGAACCGAAGTTTCACTTAGCTTTATGGAAGTGGACAATGAGAAACCACCGAGGCTCGGAGGTGTTCATTAAATCAATTCTATGCTCCTTTGCCTGACAGTCAGGATTTTTATTGTACAATTGATTGAAGTTCCATTTTCCTTTTAGGACAGAGCTCATGTCCCACTTTCTCTGTGATCTTCTCCATCTTTTCCTTATGTAACTTTACTTCAAGCTCTGGCATGAATAAAACCATGTGGAGAGGTTTAAAATATTGAGCAGATTCTGAAAATACTTAGCTGCTAAGTAATGTAGAAAATAAAGAAAGATAGGATAAAAAATTATGTGAGTATTCCATTACTAAGAGATTTAAATGACAACTTAAGGAGAGGTTAGACTTTAAAGAACCATTGAAAGTATGCTTTAATATGATGCCTATATTTCACACTGGTGTGCCTTGTTTTCCAATATGGGTTATAAATTTAGTGTCCAAGATGATACTTTTTATATTTTTTGCATCAAAATATTGATCTCCACATTCCAAACATGCACTATATTTTCAGCAAACTATTCTTAAATAGAATGATGTATAAGACCAACTATAATATTCAGTAAATTAGTAATATTCAGTGTAACACACATCAATCTCACAAATCTTAATTAAGTTTAAAATTTTATTTATTTAAATAATTCATCACAAACACAATCTCACTCACCTCAGATACAATAATTAGTTTAGTGATAAACCTAAGAAGTAACATATATTTCTTGTTACTAAATATAAGTCTTAGAAAGTATAAATAGATTATGTCCAAGTTGGTCTTTGTGAGTGATTTAGTAACAAATGAATTTCTTACAGTTTGCTCGGTAACATTAATAATACACATTATAAACTATGCTGATTAATTTTTGAATATTAGAACACTAATAAATACATTGAAATTTAAAAAAAAAACAACTAATACCTATTCTTCATTAGCTAGAGAAAATATGGTAAAGTAATAGCAGAGTTCTGACCAAATCACTAGCTGCCTTAGTGCTCATTGGGATCAACTATGTGAATCCACAGCCAATTAAATTTTGAGAAAATATACCCAAGCATTTTATATACATAGAAGGCAGAAGATTATTTGATATCTCAACTTAGTCACTTCCTTCCCTACAACGGTGTCGGGAAGGCCAGGCTCTCCTGGGCTGTAGGAAACACAGTCTTTATGTCCAGATAGTTCATATTGTAGAATATTTAGTATCTAAGGTTACTCATCTGAGTCAGTGATAGTGTCCTACTGGAAGTGACTAGTCTGAATCATCTGACTAAGGGTGTCCTGAATCTTCAGAATGAATATAGTCATCAGTATATCTGAACAGTCAGTATCTTCCATGATTATCCTATTAATAAAAATTGTCACAGGTGTGCAGCATCACATTGCAAAGGTCAGGATAAAATTATTTTTGTTAGGGGGCAGTACCTTACAAGAAAGTTCAAGATTTGGGTTAATTTGGGGAGTAGAGCTAGACAGAATGATTCTGTTTTTGTTATTGCCGTTGCTTGCTTTGTTTTGTTTATCTCAGGGTGCAAAGTATTTTTTTGGCTTTCCCCAATATAGAATATGATGTGAATTCTTATTCTGTAAATGGAGCAGGGCATGGTGCCAGATTATTTCTTCACAGACATTATGCTACATATCTTATTTCACTTACTTCTAACAATAAGCCTATGTGATGTTCATAGGGTAATATTTACTCATCAAATTTAAAATTACACTGGAGGTGAAGTTCAATTTGAATCAGCAAATAATTTGGTGGGCCCCATGAGAATAATCTAAAATGCCAGTACCCACTTGTACCATATGTATGGTCAATATTATTTTATGTTAGAGACTCATGATGAGATTACAGAGAAATTAGAAACTAATTAAGGATATAGAGCCAAACTTTTCACTCCCCAGTCCATTATATGCAGCCTATTACTCCTCCAGGAGCTTCTTAAACTTCACTTTAACAAGCTGAAAGGCATTAGGAAGATGTATGTATAAACAGTTATAGTACATATTTGCATATTATTAACAATGCAAGAATGAAACGTTCTTAGAACCGTACTTGGTAGGATATACTTTTTTTCCATCTAAGATGTATGTACCTCCATGCCTATTTATTGACAAGTGGTAATATAACTTTATACATTAAATTCTTATATACTGAAAAATAAATTTAAGAAACATCTGAATGAAAGTAGAATACAGCTTTTACTCAGTCAATATTACATTTTAATAGATGTATTTTTCTTTCAAATACATTGAATAATACATCAGCTAATAGTATTTTCAAGAAAGACTTCCTTCTGAGCTTGTGCCAATGTTTTGATGTGCATTTGGCATCTGTTTGTTGATCAATAATTAAAGAGCTAACACTGTTTAAAAAAATGTTGGTAGGTTAAATAAAGTCTAGGGGAACTAGGTTAAATAAAGTCTAGTGGAACTATTAATTATAAAATAAAAAATTAACTTTAATCTTTCTCAGGTGTGATTACTACATTTTTCTTGTTCATTCCCTGTGGTAAAGAATCACAAAGGGCAGAAATCTGGGTCTAGGTATTATTATTAGAGTGGGAATCACAGACAGGTAGCAGACTTAATCAGGTTGCTACTAAGTCCTAGAATTTCCACTGTCTTCTGGGATGTCTTATACATATCTCTCTTCTCGCTCCCCACAGTCTCCAGTAGGGTTTCAAAGTGCCATGTCTCACCTGCAATACTATAATAATCTCTTCCTAACTGCTCTCAGTCTTTAGGTTCATCCTACCACTACCCCTTTCCACGTTGCAGGGTTTCTTTCTAAAGGGAGAAAAGCAAATTTCACCTTTATTTCTAAACACTATGCATTCACTGAATAAGTGTCTAATTTCAAAGTACCAAAATATGTGCATTCCCACTTTAAACTTTTACCAGCAGTATCCCCTCCACTTCCTGCCTCCACAGCCCTATAGCCCTGGCTTAGTCCACACATACTGTCATGGATTTCCTATACTTACACTTCTTCCTCTCTTTTTCAGTAGGCTCCATAGCTCTGAATATTCTCTTTCTTCTGCTTAGGATGTGACTCAGCTTCTGTCCTCCACATCATTACATTTTCATGTTTTGGAGGTGCAGAAACAATCACTAGTTTTTAAAGATTCCTTAACTACAGGTAAAATTAATAATTTATTTTCCTGTCTCCATTTCTTCTCTGTGTATCTCTCTCTATCTCCCTATGTTTCTCTCCCTTTTTCTTAGTAGTGGATGGGTAGATGGAATTGCCCCCTTTCTTCCTATAATTCTTAGGCAAATTATGTTATATGCTAGTAAAAAATGAAGCAATGTATTGTCCAAGGTCATTTGCCTGTTTGAATATTAAAGGACTATTCAAGCAAAATGATAAATACTGATAAGAGAGTTGCAAAGGCTGAGTGATATGGCATCAGTGACAGGAGAATTGCCTTTCTTGTCATTTCTATTTCATCCAGGAAACCAAGTCTTCAGAGACAGAATTTACTCCCATGTCTACAGCAGGAAAGTTCAACCACAATAAAAAGTTGGTTAAACTTATAGGAGTGGGAAATGCAGACCCCAGGTGACATGCAAATATGACATATCTAAATTAGCAAACGCAAAGTTTTAAGCATCCCAGTTTTTAGCATTTTGTCTTTTACATGAAATGAGGCAATACAAGTAAAACACATTTTCACAGTGGCTGCTACCAAGGTCATCATCACTGTTCTGGTTAAATTTTCTTACTTCGGATTTCCCTGTAAACCTTAGTCTAAAGCTTGGCAGAACTATTTTGTTGTTGTTGTTGAGTTAAAGAATATGTCATCAGTTAAATCATTTCCACAATAAAGCTGCATAATCACTCACACCAGAATACAGTACCATTTTATAGTACACATATACTTCTTGCCCTTGCATCTGCAGATTAGCTGTGATGTGACTCATTCAAACTGGGTTTGGTTTCATCTCAGTCTACCCCAATGTATCTTCCTTCATCCAACAGCAACCAAGTTATTTTCCAGAGGGCAAGTCCAACTGCCAAGCACATTTCAAGTCCCTGCTTTTCTCTCATGTGTTAATGTCTCTTTGGACCCTGCCCAGAGTCAAGGGGCTGATGGAAGGAATGAATATTTGCTGAACAACAGAACTATCACTAATTTTATTCTATTATAGTCAGACAACCTTTCTTTTGTGAACACTTAGATTAGAAGTGACTTATACCCATTTTCCCTACTCCTAAAATGGAGACTCAGAGTTTTCCCTTGCTTCTGATTGTAGAGGCATTCAGTTGCCAGATCTTCTCAGTTTCACTCCTCACACCCTCCACTATTCTCCTCCGCTTCTCACACCCCCTTCCAACTGTTTTACGATCACATTAAATCAAATCTTGGCTGTAAAGGTTTATTGGTCTTGTATCCTGCAATTATGAGTTATAAAGATTGGTATGTATAATGTAACGAGTCCTTGGGACATTATTTTTATGGGAAAGTGCAGTACTGTTTTCAAACAATTGATTTTTAACTTTGAAATAAGATTAATTTTACATGAAGAATATATTTTATGTATTATTTATTGTATATCATATGTAATTCACTTATCTAGCTACTCTTCATAACTAATTTAGTATCTAATATTCTAATCCAAATGAACTGAAAAATTGGAGAAGTTAATCAACATAACAAGTAAGACTTTCTGGTTGAACCCAAGGTAATTTGATCTGTTTAGATTTTTTCTTATAACAATAATAATTTCTTACCTACTTATTGTGAATTTCATCTCTCAATAATCAAAAACAATTGTCAAAAGATTTGATATTAATATTACACTAATTGTATATAATCTTTGACATTATTTATCCTCTGATTCTAATTCATTTTCCTATTTTAACAAAGATACATATGAAAACCTAATGTCTTGTGCCCTTTTTAGTACTCATTTTAATAATGGCCCCAAAAATTAAATCAAATTTATTTATATATTTAATGGTGTTGTTATTATAGTCTCATTTTTATAAGTAGACTTAGTGTTCCTGAAATGATGATACATGATATTTGGGCAAGAGAATATTCGTGAGCCTTCACTAATTTTATTTAGATATTGTGTGTAGTTCATTGTAGCTAAAGAGCAAGGAATTAATCATCACATCATAGATTTAATGAATTAAATATCCCAAATGAGGGGAATATATTTCCCAGATCAAAAATAAAGTAAGTTACCATGAAAAATTATTAGCAAAGGCTTCATTCAGGAGGATTTCAGACACTATAAACTATGCTTCGCAGAATTAGTAGCCTACTGTGGTACAAAGACACAGAATAGATTTTATCGTTAGTGTTCTGTTGTGACTGCAGGTAGGCTCTTGTTTCTCATGGTGAGAACTTTCGCCCCTCTCCAATGTGAACTGAATTGAGGCACTGAGGGTTTGGAGGAAGATCTGACAAGTAGAGTCTGAGTGCTACGAAAGAACCCTGGATGGACTGTGAGGATCCCTGACCTTTTGCACAATAACTACAAAATGAGAAGACCAGACCACATATTTTCTGCCTTAAATTTGATGTCTCTAATTTTACCTAAAATTTAGCTTTTCTCACTCTAAATGGTTAAACCCACTGTTATTAAAGATTTGAAATTCGATCCAAAATTTCTTTGATGTTACAAAGAAATATAAAGTTACTATAAGTTAAAAACCTTAATTACCATAGCAGTAACGACTAGCATCTCCAAAAGCCTTCTTAATGTAGACATAAATAAAATTATTTTAAGATTTCATTTTGATTTGTGCCTTGATAATAATTTTCCCATTAGGAGTCCCTCAGAGTAAGTGAGTCAATGACTTCCAACAACACTGAAATGTTTCAAGAGACAGATTAGATTTATTTTTGCTTTAAAAAGTGTATTCTTGACCACTTTTTATGGGAGGTAATGAATCTCTGAAAGAAAGTAACAAATTTGTTTAATTCCTAAATACCTGACTACTAGTATCATTTTTTATATAAACTGTTTTTATTCAGCATGAATTATTCACGCACCTACCTTAACTTTAATTACCAATCCAAAAATGTTAAAAATCACACTGCACCTAAAAACATAAACACTATCACACTGAAGTTGAGAAGGCACAATTTTTCATACATAATTGCCATCACGCTGAGGTTGGGTTGCCACCTTTGTGTGTGAAACCACAAGGTGGTTCTGTATGCATGTCTTTGACACAATGCACATGGGAGTGTTTCTTTAACCCTTGTTGAAAGCAACCCCTTTTGGCAATCTTTTTTTTTTTTCTAATGCTCTTTATCCAGGAAGGTTTACAGAGCCAATCAGCAATTATCACCGCTAAATAGGAGACTTCTCATTAAAAAATTGACTTAGTAATTCATAGGAAGGATAGACACTAGGGTTCCAAGAACTCAAAATGAGGGATCCTTCTAACAGTCATAGTTCTAAAGTTCTGGCATAGTTTGCTATGAATGTAGCAGATCTATAAGATTGTGTGTGTCTAGGGTGGATTGGAGTACTGCCTCCTTGGCATTGCCTATAGAAAGAATAATGTTCGCTCAATATGGATACCAGTTTCACTTAAGAATAAGTGATTTATAGACCCGTGGGTCAGCGACAAACTCTTTTATATGCTTTACAACAGCTTTCTGTGAAACAGGGAAACATCCCTACACACTGCTTCCCAAACATCACGTAGTCAACTCTCTCAAGTACATCCAAGTGAGTATAATTAAAATAGTTATGTAATAATAACACTTTAATATTTAATAGAATGATTAAAATTAAAATTATAATATATTAATTATAATTTATATAATTAGAACTATTATTAATACTATGATGTTAATTATAATAATATAATTATAGATGTTTTAGTAATAGAAAACATATTGTAAATTTTAAATTTCTAGTTTTCTAGTTAAAATGCAAGTATAGTATTAACCGTTAAGTAAATGCCCTTTTTATTGATAGTGTTTAAAAATATAAATATAAAATTGATTGTTGGCTTTGGCTATTATTAGAACTTGAAGTACAGAATATTTATACAACATTGAATAATCATGTCAGCATTGGTCATAATAGGAATGCTTGGAAAATTTACATCAAATACATACATTATTGGGAAGTTCATACAAAGAATCAGGATAACAAGTAAAATGAATGACTATACAGTATTAGTCAGAAAAGCAAATTTCAGAAGAATATTGGTCACATGCCATTATTTTTGTTAAAACATATATATATATATAAACTCATTTAATCCCCATAACAACCATGTGGAGTAGATACCAATATTACAACACTGTTTACAGATGTGGTAAGTGAAATACAAATAAACTTTTTTAAAAAAACTTCCCGAGGAACTGGGATTTCAACCAAGGCAATCTGGTACCAGAGAACAATTTTTCTAATTCAGCCACTCAGTGTTTTATTAGAAGATGGGCGATTTCACTGCATTTTTGAAAATATATACAAACGATTTATCAAAATGCAAAAATTTCAATATTTAATTTATAAAAATTCATTTCAAAATTTCCTCAAACTGATTTGTGCCAAAATGTATTTTTGCACTTTACACCGACTTCAAATCAAACTCCTCATATTATCACAAGACATATTTTTTGGAATATTTCTGATTGTACACTATCTTTTCAAACAATAAAATAATAAACCCTTCTTTTTAAAACACAAAAAGATGGAATTGCATTGAGCATGTTAAATCGAACCAGTGCTGCTCAAAACTGCACACATCGCACTTTAGTCATTTTTAATGTGAGTGCTGTGCTGTCAGGAAACAAGTCCTGCCTTTGTCAACACAACATGTGAGTTAAAAAAACAATGATTTTTTGTTTTGGTCTACTAGTAACTCGGATGACAATTTGTGTAAAACTTTGCAAAGCAAGGAATGAAATATTTATTATATAACTTTCATAATCACACCCCACTGTTTCATTCTGTAGAATTTGAAAAAATCTCCAGTGCTTTAGAGTTTACACCTCTTGTCAGTTCTTGTATTTGTTTTGACAGATGCCAACAGCTCCAAAAGTGCATTTCTATCTACACATTTGTTTGTTAAGACCATTAAAAGTATTAACATTGCCAGTACATGCAACAGCTAAATTTAGAGGAAGAGATCATTATTTAACTGATGAGATTACTTAGTTTCCTACCATAATTTTTATTATTATGTATTAGAAATACTCGGTGCATTTTTACCCTGTGTTGTTCACTAGAGCTGACCACCACCCCTATACTCCAATTTGGTCTAATCCTTTAAGCTATCCTAAATACTGAAATTGAATAGGAAACTTCCTATGCAACATGATCTAATTATGTTCTTACTAGTTTTTAAAAAGCTATAAAAAAAAAAAAACCTTTGAACCAAACTCTATTTTTGTGTTTGTGTTTGCAAGACCATTTCAGGGAATGCCATGCTTACTCTATTCACCAGAATCCTTATCATCAGGACATTGAAAGAAACTCGTTTCATCTCAAAACACATCTGCTACACACTGTCTCATCTGGTTATTTGTGACTTGTCCAGAGGTAAGCTGGAGCACACTAACTTGGCACTCTGACAGCTAAATTTTAAATATTCAAGAATTTTGTGAGCCTGTCCTTATAACATGGGTGGCTTGAAATGGGCCACAGGTTACATAATACAACCCTGTGAAGCCTACATACAAATTAGGGGCTTTCCTCATTTTAGAAATCTGGTTTACTGACATGCCACTGGGCTTACCAGATGTGATCATTCCTTACCAATGTTACCTATTAGCCTTATTGAAACCAAGCAGTTTGTATCACAAACAGTCAACCTCGTGCTTACCACTCACATGAAAGTGGTTGAGTATAATGAAAAAGATTTCCTTCGGGTTATTGGAGAAAGAAATTAATTTTCACAACTTTTCTAGGTTTTCCATTGCCAACAGGTGACATCTTTCTTGTGAAGAAATAGGAGGTAGTTCTGCTGGTTTCAAAATGATCTATCAATTTTCTCAGATGTTTCTCTTTGCTTTTAGCTGTGTTCTGGGTCTATGAACACAGTTAACATATTGTCTGTCCTTTTCTCATCTATAACCCTAAAGTTATTTTTTATTAGGCATTATGGAACCAGAACAAGGTACTTTACTGCTCAAAGTTAACTGAAGCCACAAGTGCTCTTACCGAAAGTCTAGGGAACAGATGGGCCAGTAAAACAGGGTCATGGTGACCAGCCGTAACACAGATCCTCCTAGAGTGTCATAACAACAGTCGGAGCATCAGACGCATTTCCTCTAGAGCCATCTGGCTTTGATTTTTTATTATTTTTTTCTCTGTCAATAGACAGAGCCACAAAGTTAAGGAAGCAATAATTCTTCCCCAGTTGCTGTAACTGCTGATGCAAAAGCACCAATCTTCCTAAAACCGCTCACAGAGTACAGGAACCCATCACATAGAAGAGAGTTCTGTGGGTTGAAAAACTGTTCCTTAAGGGAGGAGAGATGCAAAATGACACTGGGGTTTAGAATCAGTGTACACATTCTTCAGAAGTTCCGTAACAGGGTACAGCCAAGGTCCCCTCCAAAGAGGGATTTGTAATAGGGTCCAGAACTTAAGGTGTCCAGGAAATATTAAAAATATAGGATGTCCTCACCACCAAAAGTCTGAATTGGGGAATAGGACACATGCAGCAGGGCTACTGAGTTATTTTGCATACCAAAAGTTTTGCAAATAACAACTACAATGGTCAGTTAATATATTTATAACTTTTAACTGATTTCATGGATATGTTAAATAGCTGTGAGCATGCTTTGAGCCAGGGAGATGGGAGTGACTTCCACCCACTATGTAACTAGGAGGCAACTCCCCCTGGTTACAGTGCCTGTATGAGAACTTGGAAATGGTTCTCTCTACACCTTGGGACCACCCCTGCCCAGACTTACTATGGCAACCTAGAAAAACTGGAAAAATACGGGAATGCTGGCAGGTGTAGCTAATTGTGGGAGGAGTTGGAAATGTGGATGCAGAAGAATATTGGCACTGGGATTTAAACCCAGGCACAGCAGCCATACAAGGGAGACTCATGCAGCTTTGGTGAGAGAGAGAACCACATGGCTTTGGGGCTCCCTTTGCCACGCTGCTTAGGAAGCTGGAAAGTAAGATGTAGCAGCGATGCAGAGCTCTCTCT
>PVKM010024182.1:0-20686 GCA_004027735.1 Carollia perspicillata
ATAAGTTTTCCACTTGTTGATCTTCCTCTTCCCCTTCTGGTACTCCTATAATTCGAATGTTGGAATGTTTAAAGATGTCCTGGAGGTTCCTAAGCCTCTGCTCATTTTTTTGAATTCTTGTTTCTTCATTCTTTTCTGCTTGGCTGTTTGTTTCTTCCTTCTGCTCCACTCCATTGATTTGTGTCCCAGTTTTCTTCCCATAACTACTGGTTCCCTGTGCATTTTCCATCATTTCACTTATGAACACCTTCATTTGTTCATCTAATTTGCAACCAAAATCAACCAATTCTGTGAGCATCCTGATTAGCAGTGCTTTGAACTGTGCATCTGATAGGTCAGCTACCTCTTGCTTGCTTAAAAGTATTGGCTCTGGGACTCTGAGCTTTTCTTCTGTTTGAGTCATTTTTGGTCAGGTGGCACCTGTTGTGTATGAGGGGCGGAGCCGTAGGTGTTCACCAGGGTGGGGCAGCCTAGTCGCCAAGTTGTGAGGCTGTCTGTGGGGGCGGGGTCAGAGAGGGAACAATGACGCCTGTTGCACGCTCTCGAGTTTGCCTCCCCTCTGTTGCTTCCCACAAGCAAACTGGGCTCCCCTGGCACTGGTTCCCAGGTAGGCAGGCCTACGCACACTCTGGGACCTTGCCGGTCTCCCTGCCAACCTCTCCTGTGAGGCTGGGAGCCTCTCCCAGCACCTTTACAATTGGTATTTTTAGGCTTTATTTCCTGTCCCTGGGGCCCTGGGCTGTGCGGTCTGTCTCACTGCCCGCTCTTGCCTAGTTTATCTGCACACAAATGTGTGTCCGTGGTTGGCCAACTGCCATGTGTGCCCTGTGCGCTTCGCTCATCTCCTCCCCGCGTCTGGGGTCTGCAAGGTCCATGCCACCTATGCAGCCTGGCACTCCCGAGCCTGGCAGCCACTGCCTTTTCCTGCCACTTTCCCTCTCCGCCAGCTACCGACTCCGCCCCTCTTACCCGTTGGGTTGAATAGTTGTGGACTTCCGTAGTTCAATTTTCTGTGTTCTGGTTGTGTTATTGTTTATAAATATTTGTTGTCCTTAATCTTGGTTGTGAGAGGAGGTACAGTGTTTCCACCTATGCCTCCATCTTGGCCAGAAGATATAAGAATCATTTTAATAAATATTATTTAATAATTACTCAACTACTTGAAATATAATATTTACTATATAGTATATTTTTATAAATCATGATTTATACATTGCTGTATTATATCTTTTAGGTTATTTTTCTATTCCTATTTTAGCAACATTTACTTTTATTTCAAACAAAAAATCCCTTTTAGTAAAAATTACTTTCCCAATTTCCTTCCAACTCTATTAGTCTTTGTTTTCAGGAATTTTGTAATTATTCTCACATGTTTATTATTCCAGGTTAATTTAGAATTATTTGGTTAAATTGTTTTCTAGAAAGTTTACATTAGATTTTTTTACCAGAATAGCATGGAAACTCCTATCTCCAATCATCTATCCTTCTCTTCTCCTGTTCTTTCATTTACAATAGCAGACCTAAAATGTTAGCTGGAAATAGGCTGCCTAGCTTTACAAAGTACTATAGCCATGCAAATCAATGCCAAAGAGAGTAAGTTGAAGTGATGAGTGCCACTTCTGACATGTTTCCTTAAAAATCGACTGCCCTAGACCATTCTTGTTTGAATTAATAACGTGAGGAGGGGAAAAACTTCTCTTTTATTTAAAAGTGTATAATAGGATATTGTTATAGCACACCAGTCCAAACTTAAGAAGTAGAACTGTCTTCTGGGATATGGAATACTGACAAAAAAACCTAGAATTAAAGGATTGTCTTAGCAATTTGTTTAATAACTAGAAAGAACAGAGATATTATTACAGTCCTGTGATTTAGTCACCCATTTTACAGCAATGCAAAGCATTTGACTGACACTTGCTATAGTAACCTGAAAGTAAGATCCTTTTTCTACCTAGGTTGTAATCATGTGAGCACTGATTGAGAAAAAGTAGACTGTTAGTGATGGCTATTCCTTGTTACTCTTAGTAATACACAGTACAAGAGATATTCTACTAAAAATTGGCCAGTTTTGCAAGCAAAGATGGAAAAAAAAAAGAGACTCAGCTTAAGGGAAGCTCTGCCAGTGGCCTAAAATTTAAATTGAATGAATATGAAGACATTTGAGACCTTAATGGGTTGAAGTTCGAAGTGTTTCCATATGGAAACAGCTGAAAGTAATATTACAGCCCAAAAGCAACCTGGAAGCAAATAGCAGATTTTGCATGTTGCCTTCTCACATGAACCCAAAGATACAGATCCCTCAAGGGAGCCTCCATTATAGGGCAGAATGAAGTGAGTGACAAAGTTCAGAAGCCTTCATGTGTATACTTAAAAACCTAGCAACTTTAGGAACTCTAACTTGAGGAGATCTTTGTGAATAGTTATTTCACATAGAACCAGTTGGAAGCTAAGTAGATCAGAGACTACTAAATTTTGGAGGGAGCTGTATTGTCAAATAAATTACAAGCTTAACCACAGTTATGAGTAGCCCATGATTGTTCCAGCTCCAACAATATTCTCAGGACATCAAGCCTCCATAGTCTCCAACACATGCAGGAAGAGTAGCTATAGGGTTATAGGTAAGAGAGAATTCGTAAAGGGCTATGTAGTGGCCAAGGGTGACTGTGGAGAAGAGAATTCCTTTTGGAAAGAGTCAGGAGCTAGCAAGACAGGATTAACCTAGGAAGTTACTCCTTGTGGAGCAAGGATGCTCTGTAAAGCAGGATTTGATATCTGTGATAGAAAACTGAATATTTTCATATCTCCACTTTTCAAATAGTAGTTTATTTATTGAAACTTTCTTATCCTTAATCCTCCATGAATATTGGTGTGTTCATCTTTATATTATTAGTCCGCCAATATCCCAAACACTCAACCTTAGAATGGATGCAAATAAGATCATTGTTTTTTTTAACTTTGAGCCAGATGAGACCTTGGACTAACTTCCTAAATAAAGTGTGTGTGTGTGTGTGTGTGTGTGTGTGTGTGTGTGTGTGTGTGTCTGTCTGTCTGTCTGTCTGTCTGTCTGTCTGTCTGTCTATGGGACATAGATGTCTGGACAGAGACTACAAAGTATTTTTTAGTTTCTACTCTCCCTTTCTTCCTTTTAATAAATATCCCAATTTTAAACTTAAGCCTGAAATTTTTGACATTTTTCTGCCGAAAAGTGGATCCCATGTGTTATCCTCTTGAATTTGGTGGATTTTGTCTGTGTCCACTAATAGAGTACTATGGAGATAACTAGGTGATATCTTAAGACTTCTTTAAGTGATTTCTTAGGGCAATAAATTCGATGCCTCCTTGCCTGAAAAGCTCTCCCTGTAAAGCACTTACTTGCCATGTAAGCAGCCCAAGTGCCCAAAGGCTGCATGTTGGCAGAACATGGAAAAGTTCTTGGGTAACAAGAGAGGAAAATGTCTGACCAGCCACCAGCTGTTCCATCATCCAATAGCTCTACTCTAACTCATCATACTCTCTCTCTCCAACATCAGGACAGATGCAGAACTCTTCCCAAGTTTCTGAGCCTCTGAAAGTTTTAGAAATCACCATGTAATTGTTGCCTTAAGCCAATAAGTTTCATATTGATTTGTTACTAAGCAGGTAGACATTCCACCATTTTGGGAGAGCTGCAGATTTCACTCAGCATCCTTGGTGGCCAGATGTGGCAGTGTGACTAGGTTCCTGCCAATGAGATGTGTGCAAATCTGGGACATCTCCTTACATATTACTTTGCCAAGTAACTTTATTTTCTCCTTCTAGCTAAGTGGGAAATACAAAAACCTAGAGCAAATTCAGAAATCACATAGTAAGGATGAAAAACCACCCTGATATGCCAGGGCCTCTCACCTCTGGACTATTAGGTTGAGGGGAAATAAATTTCTTTCATACTCAAATCATTATATATTGATGTTTGTTACAGCACATAAACTCGTATTGAAATAAACACAATGATATTACAATATAGGTAGGTGATTTTCAATATTGAAAAAGGTCATTAATATATATTTTTCAGCAATGTATATATCTATGTCCATTTATTCAACTTAGCTTTTCTTTCTTAAGAACGTTTTGTAGTTTGTTTATTTCTTGTATAGTTATTATGCATATTTTGGTACATTAATCTTAGAGTGTTTTGTATTTTTGGTGTAATTAAGGAGTTTTTTTTATATTTGTTCATTCTACTTTCTAACTAATTATTAATATGCTATGAAATCACATAGATTTTAAGATACTCAATATAATCAATCAGCCCTATCTTTCAATACCAAATGCTTATATCTCTTTGCTTTTACCAGCATTGTGTGATACTGCTTACTCTTGCTCTCTGGCCACCTTCTTTCTGAAATGTAAGATTGTATCTGATAAGCCTTTCTTTTTTAACATGGTAAAAAAGAACACATGACATGAGCTCTACTATCCTAATACATTTTGAAATATAAAGTATAGTGCTTTTAACTGTATGCATGTTGTAGTACAGCAGATCTCTAGACTTTTCATCTTGCATAACTAAAACTCTATGCTCTTTGAACCAAAACTCTAGCATTTGACTTTCTGCTTCTATAAGTCTAACTATTTAGATACAGCATATACCATGTTTTGCTATGTATAATGTGCACTATTTTGTCTAAATCTTTGAGAGAAAAATAAGGATGCACATTATACATGGCTATAATGGTTACATAGCATGGGTTTAATGATGGGTATAATAATCCTGTGTATAATGTGCACAAAAACATGGGTATGCATTAGACGTGGCAGATATGGTAAGTAAAATTATGGAGTATTTGTCCTTCTGTGATTGGCTCAGTGCACTTAGAATAATATCATCAAGGCTCATTTATGTTGTAGCATATGAAGTGTAGCATATTTGTTAAAGCTGAGTAACATTTCATTCTATGCATATATCATTGTTTCTTTTTCCATTCACCTATTGCTGAACATTTAGGTTGATTGTACCTCTTGGTTATTGTGAACATGGATGTGCCAAAACCTCAAGATCCTGTTTTCAGTTATTTTGTGCAAATATACCCAGAAGTAGAATTGCTGTATCATGTGATAATTCTGATTGTATTTTTTAAGGAATATCCATTCTTTATTGTTGATTTAGAATATCTAACAAAGCTACAGTAATCAAAATCATATGTGGGGATGGGTGAAAAATGTGAAAGGATTAAACAAACAAACAAAAAAGATGGACACAATCAACAGTATGGTGATTACCAGAGAAAAAGGGGATGAAAGGAGGTAGGAGAGGGTATGAGGGGAAAACAGTGATGAAAGGAGACCAAACTTGGGGTGGTGAAACACAATACAATATATGAGGTCTGTCTGGGAAAAGTCCAGCCATTGTTAACATAATGAGAACAGTTTGCGTGACATCACTATAACCTGGGAGCCAAGGAGAGTGGAATGGAATGTGTATGCATGAACAATGACAACTTCAGCCTACCAGTTAGTGGAGATGGTAGATGAAGTTGAGTACTGTGTACTGAGTGTGCACTGTGTGGCTGTCACATCCAAAATGACTGAGTGAGTAGAGCAATGATTCTGCATCAAATTTTGTGTTAACCTTGAACGTTCTTCCACAGAAACTATTCAGATGATTCAGAAGGCCTCAGATATGAATAACTGGTGATTGGCAACTTCATCACAACAACACACCCACTCATGCATCATATCTCATGCATCACCTTTCATGCAGAGTATTTTGGTGAAACATCACCCAGGTGACTGAGCACCGCACTACAGCCAAGATTTGGTGCCCTGTGACTTCTGGCCTTTCCCAAAACTAAAATCACCTTTGAAAGGAAAGAGATTTCTGATGACTTTGATGAAATTCAAAAAAATGTGATGAGGCAGTTGATGGCCATTGGGAAAACTGTGTGAGTCCCAAGGTGCCTACTTGGAAGGGGACTGAGGCATCATTGTCCTAGGTACAATGTTTCTTGTATCTTGCATCTTCTTCAATAAATGTCTCATTTTTCATATTACATGGCTGGATACCTTCTGGACAGGCCTCATACACATGATGTGTTATAGAATTGTACAACTGAAACCTATATAATTTTATTAACCAATGTCACTCAATAAATTCAATTAAAAGAAAAAAGCCAATGTCCCAGTTGGAGAGCATTCAGGCAAGAAAGAGTTACCTCTTACTTGGTGGATAGTCACCTTTTTTGTTCTACTCAGACCCTCTGTTGATTGGATGAGACCCACTCACATTAGGAAGGACAATCTTCTTTACTCAGGCTACTGATTTAAATGTTAATCTCATCCCAAAGCACTCTCACAGAAATACTAAGAATAAAGAATTTAAATGAAATAGTATGTTACTATACAAAGTATATAGAACAATGGAAGAAAATGGAGAAACCAGAAATAAACTCATGCATATATGAGTAAAAAACCTTGGAAATTAACATGTTCAAGAATGAAATCAGACCTTTTATCTTACACCATAAGCAAAAATTAATTAATTAAAAACAAATTAAAGACTTAAACATAGACCCAGAACTATAAAACTTGTAGAAGAAAACAGAGATAGTTAATTTTATGTGTCAACTTGACTGAGCTCAGGAATATCCAAATAGCTGTTAAAACATTATTTATGAGTGTTTCTTTGAGGGCATCTCTGGAATAAATTAGCATCTGAATCAGCAACTGAGGAAAGAAGGTCACCTGACAAATGCAAGTGGACACCATCCAATGTCTTGGCCTGAAATAAACAAAAAGATGAAAGAAGGGCAAATTTGCTCTTTCTACTTAAGCTGCAACATTCATCTTCTCCTACCCTTGAACATTGGCACTCCTGGTTATCAGGTTTTTAAACTCAGATGTGATTTATATCATTCCCTACCTCCCCAGTTCTTAGGCCTTCAGAATCGGACAGGTTTTCCTGGCTGTGCACTTTGCAGATGGCAGATCTTGAAATTTCCTGGCCCCCATACCTTGTAAGTTGATTCCTATTATATTATCCTCTTTGTTCTATCTATCTATCTATCTATCTGTCATCTATCTATCTTTTATGTACCCTGGTGGTGTTTTCTCTCTGTAGAGACCTAGTACAAAAACATAGGGGACAAACTTCATAACATTACTTTAGGCAATGATTTTTTGATTATGACACCGAAGCAAAGGTGTCATAGGTAAATAGGTAAGTAGGACAACATCAAAGTAAAATTCTCTGGGCAGTATAGGCAATAATCAAGTGTAGAAAGGCAGCCTGTGGAATGGGAGAAAATATTTGCAACCCATATATTTAATAAGAGGTTAATTTCCAAAATATATAAGGGGCTCTACCAACTCAGTAGCAGAAAGCAAACTAACTCAATTAAAAGATAGGCAAAGAACTTGAATAAACATTTTTTCCAAAGGAGATATACAAATGGACAACCAGGCATATGAAAAGATGCACATCACTAATTATTAGGAAAATGTACATCAAAATTACATTGAGATCATCTCACCTGTGTTCGAATGGCATTATTAAAAAAAAAAAACAGCAAATAACAAAAGATGCAAAGAAATTAGAACCCCTGTGCACTGTTGGTGGAAATATGAACTGGTGCAACTGCTATGAATAAGCCTTTGTTTTGATTATGATTTTGATTTTGTGTCTTGGGTGTGGATAGTTCTATGATGATGGAGAACATATGTGGCATGTGAAATGGAGTATATGTTTATTGAGTTTGGTTTGAAGGTAACTAAGCTACATTGGCCTAATAAAAGAAGGGTTTCAGAGATGTTTTCATGGCCCATGGCCTGAATTGAGGTTTGGAACTCAAGCCTCAGGTAAGATAAAATACTACATTCATTATTTTTCTTTATCCAAGTGGGGACCTTGTGAAGAGAGACTACAAATGATAATCAAATCCAAGTATCAACTCTCCTTTCTGTTTTTGACTTAGGATTTCATAAATGCTTAGATTTGATTGATTAATATTTTGCTCTAAATTTTTACACCTTTGTTCATGTGATATTTGTTCCTAGCAATTTCTTCTATTACTAAGCTAATATGTGTTAGATTTTGTTCAAAGTTAGGGAAATTTGACAAAGACATTTTTTTAATTGTAGAATATTCTAAATAACAAGAAGAAGTCTAATTTTGGAAGATTTGAATGAATATATATATAATATATATACATGTGTGTATGTATATATATATATATATACATATGGAATTTTCTGCACTAAATACAATTCTGAACAATTTCATGTTTTTTTTAATGTCTTTAGGTGACTTTGGGTTTTTATATATACACTTAAGTCATTTTATTCATATACATTTCTAAAAAAGTCCCCATTTCTCTGAAATTTCTTTACAGAAATTTTTGAAAAGAGGTAATTATTGTCAATTTTTTAAATGCCCTTATTCAGAGAAAAAAACAGAAATAACAAATCTTTTACAAAATGGCATTAAAACTTCTGGGTATGGCCAAATCTGTAAAGTAATGAGTTAAATGTATATACTAAAATATGTATTTTTAACAACTATACACAGAATCCTGACATTCCTGGGAAATTCTTTTTCTATGCCCCAGTTTCTGAATTGCTCAATATCCATGTATCTTCGACTCATGTTATCCTGTCAATAGGATCAGTTTTGTTGTGCCACCTCAATGTGTTGTCATAGGATGCTATGAAACATATGATAACTCAGCTGCTCCATTGTGTTGTCCTCCATAATATTTCTGACAGATGGATGGCCAATGGTTTGCTCACATAGTTTAAAAAATAAATAACTAATCAATGAGACTTCTCATGTGAGAGGACAAAAGGGCTGTAACATTCTTCTGTATATTTGTTAAAAGTCAGTTGAATGCTGCTTTTCATTTTCCTCTCAACTTTGGATTCTTCATGTTCCTCAGGATATCTTCCATGTTTATGGTTATAAATCATTAATCCTACCCTTATAGTTTATAGTTTTTCTGCATCATTATCCATTGCTAAGATGAAATGCTATGCAGGGGGGTTTGGTTGCAGTCCTAAGTATCATCCCTTCACAATTTCAAACTGTAAGAGATTATGCAAAATTTCTTAGAAAAATTAAATTAACATATATCAGAAATATAAGAAATGCCAGTACAATAATTAAGAGAAAAAACATGTACCTAAAGGAAATCATACAAGTTCTCCCTGTTACTTTCCTCTTCAGCCAATTCTAATAACAACAAAAATTCTCAAACTTGTCATTCCCTTTAGAGATTTTTTCAGTAAACCATTGATTAACAATGAGACATTTAATTAATACTATTTTTATGTAACTTGCTTCTGAGATCAGTAAAATATTATAGAAAATGAACTAATACTGAGGAGTAAGTAGGGGGAAACACTGTCTGGAGCGAATTCCAGGGTAAATACAGACTCATCCTACCATTTTCTACAAATGAAATCTGTGACTTTACTCAGGATCAGTAGTGCACTTACATCACAGCAACTGTCAGAGCAGTTCTTTTGAAAGCGATTTTGTAGAAATTTTTAAAGAGAGGAAGGAGTTAAGGGCCTAAGTAAGCAAAACTGAGGTCTGTTTTCAGTCTCATTGCTTAATTTGAGTCACTAAATGTGTTCACTTTGGGGGTAAGGAGGTATGTTTTTCATAGTCTTGGCAATTATCTGCTTAAAATAGCTCATTTTAGAGCCCAACAGTTTAAATCAAAAGTCTTCTATAGCAAAGAAAAACAGCCCTGAATAAATGCACCATTTGCTTTTGTTGATTTTTTTATCTTCCTGAAACAATGTGAAGAGAATTTGGTCCCCTAGATTTGTTTTCATGGAAACATTTGCTTTACATATGTAAAAGCATCTCCCTGTAGCATGAATATGGCATATTAATTTTAAAAGAAACCATGCCTTTAACCATGGTTTCTTAAACTTTAGTCAAGTTTATTGACTCTGGAGCTATTTTGATATTTTTCCACTCTTTCGTAAATGCCGTTTTTCTAATTCAACACTGGAAATAAAAAAGCAAATTCTGTCAGCATAAGTCACCTAAGACACAACATCTGTGCTTGTCTTGCTCATAGTTTTCTAACACCCTAGATATTCAGAAAAACTGAACTTACTGGACCCCTACCAAGTTATCTATCTCGGACGGCTGCTGTGCTGTAAATTCATACTGAAAGCTATTATATTCTCTTGAATTGTTGTAGCTCCCCAGATAAAATGGAAACTTTTCCACAGATTTCCCTGTCAACTTCAACCTGGAGATAGGATTTAGGAAGGTTGTATATACCTTAGTCTACTGACAGAGAGCAATTTCCTTGCCATCTTTAGAACACCCTTCCTCAAACTCAGAATGAAAAAAAGGAGCACACATATTTTGGTAATAAGGCTTTCCTATTACAGGTTCAGAAAGGTTGTCTTTAGACTCTTTCATCTTTTCAAGTTCTGATAAGTTGACTCAGAAAGACTCACAGCAGTTTCTTGTTAAGCAGCCTTCTAGCTTGCCATCTAGTAGAGCAATTTGGCAGCTATCTTCTCACAGACACATCAGTTTATGCTCTAAATCACTCATTTGCAGATTTAAGTTTGAGCTTATCAGAATGGAAAATAGCTTCCACATTGTATTTGAGAATGGCTAACATCTCTTTGAACTGGTATTTCAAGGGTTCTTAGCAAATTAGTATCACAGTAGACTATCAACCCATTCTGAATGCAGTTGTTCAAAAACAAACCCAGTTTGATCAAATAGTTTCTTACCAATTGACTAAAATGGACTTTGCATTGGACAGAGTGTTAAGAAGTTTATTTATTAAAAGAAGTAAAAGCAGGGCAGAGAAAGGAAAAAAGGAATGGGTAATCAACCTTCCCAAATTGCCTAGGACGCAGGGTTCCTGGATGTGGTAGTTCCAGTTCTAAAACTGGAGAATCTCAGGAAACCCAAATGAGCTGGTAACCCTAAATCATTTATTTTATGTTACTTGAAAAAATTTAATTAATTTAATTTTGTTTATTTAATTTTATCAAAGCCTTATGGAAGCATGACTGACCAATTTGTATATATTCGATTTATACAACAGTGTTTTTTCTTCAGCATGCTGTTTTGATATACACATTTACATGATATGATATACACATATACATTTTGAAATGATTACTACTACTCAGGTAATTGATATATCCACTATCTATCATAATTAACATTTTTGTAATGTATACTGAAAGCGGGCTACTCTAATTCTTATGTGCCCTCAAAAGTAACTCTACCCCTACTTTTTAAAACACACTTGTAGGAAAAATTGTCATTTACCTCTTCAGCAAATAAACTGCCTGGAATGGAATAAAACAACATTTTCTTTTTTTGAATACCAATTCTACTAATAAACAAACATGGTTAAACTCAGTTTGTCTTTTTTAAAATTTAAATGTTCTTTGTTTAAATTAAATTTAAATTTAAATCTTTTAATTTTTTAATTAATTACTTAATTTATTTATTTATCTTTAGAGGGGAAGGGAAGGAGAGAAGGAAAGAAACATCAATGTATGGTTGCCTCTCATGCGTCCCCTGCTGGGAACTGGCCTGCAACCCAGGCATGTGCTCTGACTGGGAATCGAGCAGAGATCCTTTGGTTCGCAGGCCCATGCTCAATCCACTGAGCTACACCAGCCAGGGCAAAATGTTTTAAATTTTTTAATTTAAAAATTTCAAATGTTTATTTGAAAGGAAATTTTCAAACAAAGTTGTTGCTGAGGATGCAAAGGGCATTCTAGTTGACAGTGGTTTAAATTCCAACTTCCACATGCCAGTGGACACTCATCCTTCAGAGTCCAGGGTGACTAGGAAAGTACCAGCTAGCCCTGTGTACTCTATCAAATTCCTAACTGCATAGTAGAGAAGATGTGCTTGAGTGTCACTTCAAAGTAACATTTTAAAAAACTGGATATTTTATAGGCTATCATTTCTGACAGTGAGAAGTAAAGATTGAATCATCCCTGTTGCTATGGCCTCAAGGTACATTTGTAGAAAATTAATAAAAATAGTTTCCACAGGTAAATCTTAAGCAATAAAAAACAAAGTAACATCTGTGTCAAAGGAAACTCTAAGAGAGTTAAGTCTTCACTGTTTGACCTGAAAACCACCACAGCTTGTTTGAATTTACATGGCCACCTGTCACAACTGTGCTCGAAATTCTTCTAAAACAGTAGGAGTTTGACACATAAATAGAATATGCAGGATTTAAATTACTGGAGACTGTGAGGCCACCCTAATGAATGTGAAAGTTTTCAAAGCTCAAATGACAGAGCTCAGAGTCTCCTAAGGCCAAGTAATCCTCCCTGTTGGCAGCTGCCTAGAATTCATACAAGGAGGTTAAACATAAAAATGACAATATCATCACTGGATTTCTAACAAAGTTAACTTGTACCTATTAACAAAATTACATTCTTAAATTTCCGCTTTGCAGATACATAAATCATTTTCCATTGGTACATAAAGACTATCAAGTCAGTTTTTCACCTGAGTATGGCAGGTGGTCAAACTGGACAGTGCAATGAGCGGCTTTGCCTAAGATATATTTTTTAAATGTATTAGTGGTCTTACTAAAACCAACAGTGGAGGCTGGAATTCCACAACACATGAAGCCATCCCTTGATCAAAATGTTCCTCTTTCAAAATACCTCAGAAAGTTGACAAAGTCACTCACACTAAATGTGAATTAGTTTAAGAATTGCTTTTTTTTTTTTTTTTGCTCTCCATCTTCCTTCTGTCCTCTGAAACACTTCACAGCTCCCAGGGATGATAAAACTAATATTTTAAGAGGAGAGCGTGAGCAAGCAGGAGGAACTATGTAGTTAGTTAACTCTGTCTGAGAAAGCTGTTTGTGAAATCTCCTATTACAGTCTCCATATCTAACTACTTTTCAAAGATGTACTCCAAGTCCCTAAGCCAGTCTCAGCCTTGGCTCCCTCCTGTACTAAACATCTCTCACTCTGTGTGTTGCATATTGAACTTCATGACTTTCCTTAACATTTATTTACATTTTATCTTGGCCCAGGTTTTAATTTCCTGAAATGCACCTTTATTTCTTTACCTCCAAATCCCTTTTTTCCCCCTTTAAAGACAAAGCTCGGTATCTCTTGTGACAATAACTTTCTTTGCAATATTTTCTTAATTCTTTTATATTTACTGCTTCACATCTGATTGTTAAATGTAATAAATTATCTGTTTAAAATGCTAAGAACACCTAATAAAATACTTATAATTTTATTATGCACATACTCTGTATATACACACATATTCTTAAGTCTTCTGTAAATTCACTACACAGGGAACATCACTGTTTACACTTAGTGTGTATACTTCCAACAAATATGTTTGTTTTTCTTTGCTCCTTGATATTGTTCAGGTTGATTGCAGACATACTGTAAACACTCATTTAATTTATCTGGGCTTTGAAATGCTTTGTGACTCACAGAAGTTAAGCTAGAAGGAGCCTTGGGAATAAAAGAATCCAACTACTTCTTATTTTACAGATGAGTAAAGTGAGGATGAGAGATACTTACAGCCTCACCCTAGATCATGCATTTTGTAAGCAGAGAGTTAAAATTTGATTCAGGTCAGGTCAGCATGTTCAGTTGCATAGATTTTATAATACACAGGAGACCCTGAATATTAACCAAGCTGTGCACTGAGGCTCAGTCTTGCATCATCTGGACAAAGAACACAAAAGCACCATCCACTTACAAGATACTTGTAGGGCTTCAAGTGCCAGTGGTAGCAGGAGGTTGAGAGGAAGATGGTAATGAGAGAGTGTTTCTAATTCAACTGAGGGCCCTGTGCAGGCTAGCAATGGGCCCAAGTCCAGGCTTATTATTTGCTAACCTGATACTTTTTCAGGACTCTGTCTTTGTTTCCACTTCATCTTTTCCCCCAATATGACATATTTTTAAAAATTATTCCCAGCTAAACATTACTCTGACTTTTATAATATTTTTCACAAATATATTAAAGAAATTCACCCAAATCCCATGGTTAATAGTTTCTATAATCCTACTATGAAAAGAGGGTATAAGCATTAGGTGATAAGCATTAGGTATTGATTGATTATTGGAGCACACACTTGGACAGAAGACCTGACAGCAGGTCAGTAATGAGCTCTTACAATTATTAGTCATGACAATGACCTGCATACCCCCTCCTGAAAATCCAGCAAATTGCCTTACACTCTGCTAATATTTGTTTAAATTAATTCCTATACCAAATAATAGGAAATGCCAGTTTGAAATATACATTTCCATAAAAGCAATAGTACAATTACTTGTACCTTGTATTAATAATAATTTTGATTAGCCAAATTAAAATATTAGTAAGTGAAACGTTTATATAAATTAGAGTAAAATGATAGCTTGGGGTTAAAAGCAAAATCTTGCAATTGACAATTCTTTCTTCAAGTCTGAACTCTGCCAGTGATATTTACTAATTGTGTGATTCTAAGAAAATCTATTTGTAAAATGGAAATGATAATAGCACTGCCTAGGGCTTTTTCAAAGTTACAAAAATTAAAGCATAGTGTGGCATATAGAAAACAATAGATGCTAGCTATAATTATTGAAGTTCTACATTCATAATTTACCTGTAGCTTTTATTTTCCTTAAAACAAATAACTCTTTACTGATAACCAGGAGATTTGTTTAAGAATACTCTAATAAATAATCAAGAACAAATGGTCTCTCCAAAAAGTGATATTTCAAAAGGTTTACTTGGAGGTTTCCATTTATGTAGGTGAGCAATATAACCTTTTAATTTTTTTGAAAGTCGTGAGCTAGGATTTGATTCATAATATAAGAAAAATCAGTATTTGTTTGGAGATCATTTAAATGTTAAAATATAAATACCATCATGGAAATGTTTCAGTAATTTTCTGTACCTCAAAATGCAACCAATTACAAATTTTCAAAAAAACACATAGTACAGCCTATTGAAACTGTATTACTATATCTTCTGTAGAAAGCAAAGAAAAAATATAAAAATTCATATAAGAATTCAATTTTGTCTGGGGAGCTACAATCAACCATCTCAATGAGCTTAATTACTTTGTGAATAGGTATAAGGATGAATTGGAGGACCAGTACATAGTAGCAGCACTATTCCTCCTAAAACAAGTTTAGAGGAGGAAGGGTGGCATCCTACATTCTCCCCTAACCTAGACCTTGGAAAACAGATGATCTCATTGTGCATTCAGTATAGGGCCAGCCTTCCTGGAAAAATCTACAAATTAGCAAATTGCTACTCCTTCTCTTTCGAGGATATATGAGTTGAAATGTTGGAGACCTCCCCATCCAAGTACAAACTAGGCCTGACCCTGTGTTAGCATCCAACATCCAACAAGATTTGGCACAATGAGGTGAAATAAGGGTTCCTTGAAAAATTAAGAATAGAGTTACCATATGACCCAGCAATTCATCATCTGGTCATCTACACTAAAATATTTGAAAACATGTATTTGTAAAGCTACATATACCCCTATGTTCATTGCAACATTATACATGGTAGCCAAGACATGGAAGCAACCAAAGTGTCCTTCAACAGATAACTGGATAAAGAAGATGTGGTACACACATATAATGGAATATTATTCAACCATCAGAAAAGATGAATCACTGTGGAAAACAGTATGGAATTTCCTCAAAAAATTAAACATGGAACTGCCTTTTAATACAGTTATTTCACTGCTGGAATTATACCCTAAGAATCCTGAAATAGCAATTCAAAAGAACTTATACACCACTATGTTCATAGCATCATTATTTACAAGAGATTAGAAACAGCGTAAGTGCCCATTGATAAATGAGTGGACCAAAAACTATGGTAAACTTACACAATGGAAAACCACACAGCAGAAAGAAAGAAGGAGCTCCTACACTTCATGAGGAGCTCCTACCCTTCATGACAGCATAGATAGAACTGGAGAGCATTATGCTAAGTGAAATAAGTAGTGAAAGGCAAATACCATATGATCTCACCTATAAGTAGAACTTAGTCAACAAAACAAACACACTAGCAAAATAGAAGTGGAGGCATGGAAACAAAGAACAGAATGACAGTGACCAGAGGTAAAGGGAAAGGAGGGTATAGAAGGAAAGAAGGGAAGGGTCTAGACAAGAAACATGTATAAGTGATCCATGGACATGGACAACAGGGTGGGGATTGACTGTGGGAGTAGGGGATGGTGGGTGGGGCAGTAGAGAGTAATGGGGGAAAATTGGGACAACTGTAATAGAACAAGACAAGAGAAGACAAGACAAAAGAAAAGAAAAGAAAAGAAAAGAAAAGAAAAGAAAAGAAAAGAAAAAGAAAAGAAAAGACGGAAAGGAAAAGAAAAGACGGAAAGGAAAAGAAAAGATAAAAGATGAAATACTGCCATTGGCAACAGCATGGTTGGATCTTGGGAATATTATGTGAAATAAGTCAGGTAGAAAAAGTCAGGAACCATATGATTTCACTCATATTCTAGCTATATAACTGAAATCAACAAATGAACAGACAAGAAAAACAAACAAAAACTCATAGACACAAGCAAACTATGGTGGTTACTGGAGAGAAAGGAGGATGAGGAGAAGGTAGTAAAGGGTAAAGGAGGACAAACATATGGTGACAGAGGAGACTTCAGGTGGTAAACAAACAATACAATATACAGATGATGGATCATAGAATTGTACACTGAAATCTATACAATTTTATTAACCAATGCCACCCCAATAAACTTAGTATTTTCTTAAAAAGTGAAAAAAAGAAAGGTTTGAGAGAAAATACACAAGTACTACATTTACTAGCTAAATAAATTATTGTATATTCCTGACTTGGAAACACTTTTTGTTATATTATGGAATGGTTCTTGCCCAGTGAAGAAAGCAAGAATCAGAACAGTATTTTGAAATAATACTTTTGTGTAAAATAGGAGGGATAGAAACAATAGAAGTGGATTTACTTATATAAGCATAAAATATCTCCAGAGGAGTATGCAAGAAATTGGCACTATGCCTTCTTCAGACAGGGAATGAGTGGTTGGAACACATGCATGGCAGAAAGACTTCACTGAATATCCTTCAGGCTTTGAATAATGTGACAGGCCTGCTTATTCAAAAGTAAATAAAGTCAAAGTAAAAGTGGAAGATACTTTTACACTTGTTCTCAAACAACATCTATTTCTGATAGATGCTGCCTATTTCCTCTTGTCTGTTTTATTCTAAATAGGAAATGGCATATGTCTCATGGGATTTCTATACTATTACCTGATATCACAGTATCCCCTTCTAGTAACAATGTCACCTAGCAGAGGCATCTGGAAGCTATATGTAATTCGAGTATTAAAGTTGCACAACATTTCATATCAGATACCTAATATTTGCCTATGCCTTTCAGCTAGATGTTTTATGAAACTTTCTACACTTCTGAAGACACAGAGCCAGGGTCTTCCTAGACCTTGAACTGTGATTTATTTTCTCTTTCTTAGTTTGACCCACTTCTGCATCTTGGAGACTGCTAACGCTACACCCTTGAGGATGAGAATAAATAAAACCTTGCAGGCTCTTGGAATATAAATTATAAGAAAGTGAACAAGATTAAGTGTGGTGTAGAAAATCAACTTCCTTTTCCATGATGTAAGCTTTCAGAAATCTCTCTTTTGTATTTTTCTAATCTATGAATCAAAGAATTGAGGTATTGAGGCAACCTTTCAAACTTTGTACTATTTGTCCATTTCATAATATTTTGGATAACCATTTTAAACTTTTTATACAAAGAGTCTATTTAGAATAGGAGAGAATAAATTCTTATCCTAAGGCATCTGATAATGAGGGGAAAATTCCAGTTGTTTATTATCTCCCCCACTAAAATCAGTGTATCTGTGTGTGTGTGTGTGTGTGTGTGTGTGTGTGTGTGTGTATTTTAACTTCAATATGGATGGAAATTTTTGCAATCTACATCACAAGAATGTGCACCAGTATTGTCTGATGACTCCCTTGATCTGTAGCCCACAACACTATATACATTAATGACAGGAATTCACACATGCCAGTATGATTTTGCATCAGAAATAATAGATTATATCAGAAAATAATAGCTACTAATATATTACTTAACAATTAAAAGACCTTAGACACATTTTTATTTGATAAAGCCATGTGAGATAGACAGGGTTAGTCAGGGACCATTTAGTAAATACATACAATATGTCAATTATTTTCCATTTGTTACCTACTTGTCACAATGAAACCTATACATCACTATTATTACTCTCATGTTATAGATTAAGATATTAAAGGCACAATAAGTAAGTCACAATTCTAATTTGCAGGATGGAGGTTTTTATTGGCCCATTGACCAATCACAGATGAGTCCATGGGCTCTTTTCTACAATTAAGAGTAGAAAGTTTGGAGCAAGACCCTGTGTTAGACATGTGCCTGCTGCAATGGCTCAGTCTGACAGGTAGTTTACAGCACAGGTGAGGGAGTGCAGGCTCAGTTGGCCCCAACAAATGAGTGTAGCATGATTTGTAAAAGCAGGCAGTTGTGAAACTTGGCAACCAAGGTTCTACACTTTCATCTCTACCTTGAAATCGAAGTGCATTCATAGATTAGTATGAATACTCTGTCTGGCAGCAAGAATGAGTATAGGAAAATATTCACTAAGGAGATGATGCTGCATCTCAGATTTAAAGAAATGAAAGAGAACTTGTCAGACAGACAAAATGGACAACACAAACTGCAGAATAAAGAGTGTAGGAAAGGTATGTTTTTAGAGAATGTGTTTTGTAGGTGTTGAGTGAATGAATGTGCTAAACAATGTGACACTGCAGGAATACAAGTGCCAGTCGAGGAAGGCTGGGGTGTATGTAAAGGAAACATAGTAAGGAGTTACTTGACATAGGGTTTTATATGGATAAGCCACCATGTTTGGACTAGAAGCTGAAGGCAAGGGGACCCATCACTGGACTGCAGCAGGGGAATAAGCACTCATATATGTCTATTTGAAAGATTATTCTAAAATTAAGTGTGAAAATCTGATTGCACAGAAGTAAAATAGAGACAACAAGCTACTCAGAATTTATTAGAATAAATCAGGCAAGAAGAGCTGAGGATGAGTGAAGACAATCACAGTGATAAGTAAGAGGGTGACTCCATGGATACAACAGTGAAGTTGTCAAGGCTTGATAACTTGTATCTTCAAGGACAGAAAGAGGTTTCTTGCCTGGGAAACAGCTATTTCCATCACTGTGAATAAGGGAAAGGGGCATAATTATCCCCTTCAGAATGTAAATCCTTGGTCTTACAAATGGATTGTTGCTTTAAAGTAGCATCATTGGCATTTGAAAAAGCTGTTTGTAATTTTACATTTGAAATTTATTTTTGCTTGATTAGAACCATTGTATTTATCAATTCTAATCAACTTTAAATATGATGGATTGTTCTTACTTTGCTCTCTCCAAAGACTGAATCTAAAATCATATTCACATCCATTTAAGTGAAGAGTAAATTTTTCTAACTTTAATGTTGGAAAGATTTGAAATAACTCAGTTCTTTTGTTCACCAGGATAGATTAAAAAAAGGAGGGGAAAGTCTTTCCTAAAGTTGTCTGAGAGAAAAACAACTTCACAGATTAAATCATGCCTTCATTTAGATCTAAGAGAAAAGTTATGATAATTTGTCTCCATGGAGGCAGAACAAATCTCTGGGACTTAGGCTTTGTTGGCTTGTTTGCTGGACTTTTTTTCCATCTGTTCATCTGCTATTTATTTATCTGTGAATAGATAATTATCCCCTCACCCTTTCTGTCCCCTTACTGTTAATGTTCTGTTTTTGTCAGATTTGTTTTGCCTTGATTGTTTTTTTACTGCAATCATCATGCAAAAGTGTGATACATTTTTCATTTAATTATAATTTTCTTTATCATGCAAATTTCAAGATTAATAGTGGCACATGCAGATAAGAAGAAGTGTCTTTAGAGTTTTTGTAGTTTTACCACGTAATGACACATTATTTAGACCTAATCACTCAATTTTTTTTACACATGCATATTGAAACAGTCAGAAAAATGTGAAATTATCATTTCATTTAAAAAACAAGTAGGGGCAAACATTAATACACATGTGCCATGTAATGATACAGGGTGCAGCCAAGAGTGGGGCCCCAAAAAAGGGATTTGGAATGGGGCCCAGAGCTAAAGGTATCTAGGAAATATTGGAGAGACATATAAGATGTCCTTACCCCTTCCCTCGCAGGTGTGAGTTGGGGGAAGGGACACATGGAACAGGGCATGCAGGGCTGTTTTGTACAGGCACAGCCTTGCAGCTAATCCATGGCATGGTCATTTAACATATCTATAGCCTTTGGCTGTCTCTCAGGAGAGTCCGTCTGAGGGGCTCATGGAGCCCACCCATTTGGGGAATCAACACCAAGACAGCAGGTGGAAGGGCACCAGTTGCTTGCACAAAGTGGAGGAAGTGACTGCAGGGTGAGAGCTGAGAAAGCAGCATTGTTACCTCTTTGACCCCTCCCCGACCAAACTGCATCACAGTGCAATAAAGTGGGCTGCCCACCCTGGTGAATACCTAAGACTCCAACCCTTGAAAGTAACAGGAGCACCAACAAATTCAGAAGACAAAGAAATATGGCCCAAATGAAAGAGCAGATTAAAACTCCAGAAAA
>PVKM010024183.1:0-20681 GCA_004027735.1 Carollia perspicillata
GGTGATGGACCCTTGCCTCTCGGCTTTGACAAAGCCTGAGTCCTCATTCTGTCTGCGAGAAGTCTCCTAATCTCTTGGCTGCCTTACTTCCCCTGCCTGACTTAAGCTTGAAACAATGACAGAGGGCAGTGCAGCCCTGTGCTGGAAAGGGCGGGCTCCCCAGGTGATCAGGCCTGAGAAAGAATATGTAAAATCCTGTGAAACCTGCTTTGCTAAGAATGCTCTTAATTAAATGATAAAGGTCCAAGCAGGAAATGAGTTTGTTTCTCAAAGTTTTGTAGCCCTTTAGCTAACAGACCCTGACTCAGAATAGGCCTTCAGAGTTCTTCGTTATCTATTGTTTGATCCTTACTGCCTGACAATGATTAATGAACTTTACCTGTATCCCTGTGCTAATTGAACCCAATAAAAGCCTGTCTGGGCAAGGGTGGGGACACTCTCCTATTGAGAGAGTGGCCAGACTGCTCTGAGGTGCTCTCCCCTTGAGAGAGTAGCCATGCCATCCCTTATCTTCCACAGGACTCAGTAGTCTGTGTGAATGTATCTTGTCTCATCCATAATGCCGCGGACACTGTGGCCCTCGGGCCGGTGTCCATGTCAGGGGACAGCTTCCTCCCAGACAACATTCCAGAAGCCAGGCAGTAGCACCGTCCCCTTTCTGAGCCCTCCACCACACAGAGCCACAGAGCGGGGATACCATATATAAGACTCCATCAACATGATTCACACGGGTTGCCCCACTCTGGCGATTACCTAAGGATCTGCCCCATCCAACTTTATGGGTGCACATTGCTACTAAGACAGGGAGTCAAAGCAGCTCTACCTAATACATAGAAACAAACAAGGGAGGCTGCCAAATTGAGGAGACAAAGAAATATGGCCCAAATGAAAGAACAGAACAAAACTCCAGAAAAAGAACTTAACAAAATGGAGATAAGCAACCTATCAAATACAGAGTTCAAAACACTGGTTATTATACCCTGGCTGGTGTGGCTCAGTGGATTGAGGGCTGACCTGTGAAGCAAAGGGTTGCTAGTTCAATTCCTAAATAAGAAAGATGCAAAGAGGACCATGCCAAGGCACATCATAATTACAATGCCAAAGGTTAAAGGTAAAGAGAGAATCTTAAAAGCAGCAAGAGAAAAGCAGAGTTACCTACAAAGGATCTCCCATAAGACTGTCAGCTGATTTCTCAAAAGCAACGTTGCAGGCTAGAAGGGACTGGCAAGAAGTGTTCAAAGTGATGAAAAGCAAGGACCTACAACCTCGATTACTCTATCCAGCAAAGCTATCATTTAGAATTGAAGTACAGATAAAATGCTTCCCAGGTAAGGTAAAATTAAAGGAGTTCATTATCACCAATCCATTATTATGTAATATGTTAAAGGGACTTATTTAAGAAAAAGAAGATCAAAACTATGAACATTAAAATGGCAATATATTCACAACTATCAACAATTGAATTTAAAAAACAAACTAAGCAAACAACCAGAACAGAATCAGAATCACAGATACGGAGATCATTTGGGGATGTTATCAGTTGGGAGGTGGAAGAGAGACAATGGGAAAAGGTTCAGGGATTAAGAAATACATATTAGTGCCCTGGCTGGTGAAGCTCAGTGGATTGAGCATGGGCTGTGAACCAGAAGTTCAATTCCCAGTCAGGGCACATGCCTAGGTTGTGGGTCAGTCCCCAGTAGGGGATGCGTGAGAGGAAACCACACATTGACATTTCTCTCCCTCTCTTTCTCCTTCCCTTCCCCTCTCTCTAAAAATAAATAAACAAAACCTTTAAAAATAGTTTTTAAAAAGTACATATTGGTAGGTACAGAATAGACAGGGGGATATTAAGAACAGGATAGGAAATGGAGGAGCCCAAGAACTTAACATGCACAATCCATGGACATGATCTAAGTGGGGGCATTGCTGGAGGGAATGGGAGCTACTGGGTGAAGGGAGGCAAAGGGAGAAAAATTAGGACAACTGTAATAGCAAAGTCAATAAAATATGTTTAAAAAATAAGATATGGTTGCTTCAAAAGGTATATGGGCTATTATAGTGTTTCAATTAACCATATGCATAAGTAATTATCAAAAGTTGATGTTATAGCTCTTTCTCCTCCCAAAAGCAGCCAGAGGTGATCTGTGAAAATGATTCATTATTCACTTTACCCAGAATACCCCAGAAAATCATGCAAATCAAGTGGTTCAAACCTTAGTATTCACTTTAAGAACTCTTGATTAGGTGCCCAGGCCATGAAGGGTATGTGTCTCTGGAAAACCATCAAGTATCCAAAGGATGTTACTTCACGGAAGTAACACGTGCCATTCCTTTGTTACAACAGTGCAGTTGGTAGGTGTGCCCAGGTAAAACGGTGGTGCTGGACACTGGTTCGGTCGCTCACAGAGAATGCTGATTTTTTGCTATGCATGCTTAAAAATAGAGTAATGCTGACCTTAAGGGTTTAGATGAAGACTCTCTGGTCATTGAGCACCTCCAGGTGAATAAAGATCTGAAGATGGAACACAAAATTGACAGAACTCATGGATGGATAATGCATACCTGAGCTTTCCCTGATACACTGAGATGATTCTATCGAAAAAGAGCAGATTGTTCCTAAAGCAAAAGAGGAGGTTGCTCAGAAGAAAAAGATATCCCAGAAGAAACTAAAGAAACAAAAACTTATGTCCCAGGAGTAAATTCCGCATGAAATAAATGCTGATAAAAGTAAATGCAAAGCCCTGGACTATGTGGCTCTGTTGGATGGGCATCATCCTGCAAAGTGAGAGGTCACTGGTTCAATTCGAGGTCAGGGCACATGCCTAGGTTGCAGGTTCGATCCTTGTTCTGGGCACGTATGGGAGGCAACCTATTGATGTTGCTCTTTCACATGGATGTTTCTCTCCCTCTCTCTTCCTCGCTCTCTAAAAAAACCCAAAAGTTCATGTTACAATACTTTATTTTCCATTCTAATAAAGTTCATATCTGCTTTTCATTTCCCTTTAAATCTTCCCTAATATCATAGCTGTGCTTCAGAAAGACTATAGTGCTTAGGCAGAGTGCTTCGCCCTAGCTGCACTCATGGTATATTTGGTGAACTGAAATGAACATCTTGTCCAATTTTAACTCTTGTATGATTGGCAAGTCGCTGAATTGGAAAGCCAAAGACACATTTAGAAGAGAGAATATTGCTAAGCACCACAGCTGCAAGAATCTCTTTTAAAAACCTAACTTCTGTTACATAAATTATGTATTCTTTAAACTCTCTTCCACATTCATTCACCCATTTGATCACTGAAACTGCTTTAGAAGTATGGGCATCAAATATTTAGCATATTTTTAAAGCTTTCTTAATAATGTCCCTAAATAACTGGATGCAATTATGTATTTATTTACTACAAACACTTATGAATAGCAGATAACCTAATTATAGTTTATCATTACTTCTGAATCATTCCAAAGGAAATGTTTTCTCTCTGTGTATTGTTTTGGTGCATGAGTATGGAAAGCAGCAGGTTGTTTTCCATGATCATAGATTTTAAATATTTACTTGCTAGTGCTGCATAATTTAGCACACCGGAGTTGAAAAGCAGTTTGTATGGTAGCTGATGCCATGCCAGTGTTAGAGAATATAGTTTCCCTCTGTGACTTACATGTGAAATTGTAAAAATGAAAATGTTCTAATCTGTTTTCTTACCAATTAAAATTTATTTTGCTATAAATCCATAGAAAACCAGTGTTTGTGGTATACACACTTTCATTTTGTATGACTATGTAGTTTATTATGACAATTCAAGCATTGTTACTCATGGCCTGTTAATGCACAGCATCAAAAATGAAATATATTCATTCTTCTAATCCAAGTGTTAATGAAAGTAACAAAAAGGTAGCCACACAGCTTGTTTGATGCATGTGATCTGTTCTAAGGAATTAAAGCAGAGTTCTGTGTTTTAAAATATGAAACCACAAGCTATATCTAATCAGGCAAGAAAACAGTAATTTTGTTTGGTCAATCTAATAAATTTGTGATTTTGGCACATTCTTTGAGCGATCAGTTACTTGGTTGTCCTACTACATAATAGAAAATAAGTATTCTAGGTACTTGTTTTTGTGAGAATAATGAAAAATTATTTCAAACCATTTTACGCCCTAAAAATAAAAAAAAAAACATTTCAAGTTTAATTTTGAACTTTTAAACTCTGCATTCTGGAAAGTTTTCTTTCCCATGTGGTTTCATAGTCAGGTAGTATGTTAATTTTTTTGCTTCTAACTCTTACTACAATTTTCCATGCAACTCAGGAGCACATCTGTCCGGTTCCAACAGGATCTGGCAGTACTACTACAAAATGACATGATTACACTGTGTAATAATTTAGTATTTTTCTTAACACCCCGTATAAGTCAGCATAAAAATTTTCATTTCATAAAATGCCCTTGCAGACTGTCATGTGTTTCAGTCCTTCAAGATTATCTGAAAATAAAAAACGAGTGCACACATTCCTTGACATTTTAAAAACCATTTACCTATAGTCCCAACTATAGGTAAATGAAGGTCTACTTTTTTTACCAAAGCGGTGCTTGGCAGGAAGGTCTACATTACAATGAGGGATTTAATGGGTCCTCTGAAATCGCACTGGGAGTCTCCGGGTGTCTAGAACAGAATGAAGAATGAGGGGCGCAGTGCATACTGGATCTTGTAGTTCCTGCGACAGAGAGGGGTGGTGTTGGATGGCATGCTGGGAGTTGAGTCCAATTGTTCAACAGGAACTCAGGGCAGGCCAACTGTGGTTTGTCTATTGGAGACCTGCTTACGGATGGATACTTTCCTTTGGTTCTGCGCTTGCTCTGTTGGCAATTTCAGTGGCTGGGGTGGCCAGGGGAACTAGGAATGGTTGAAGTCAGCGGAGCAGGAATTCGTAGTCGGCTGTTACTGCAGCGGCCAATCGAAGGAAGTTAGTACTCCGGAAGTGGCTGATCTATTGGGTTTCATAAGAAGGCCGTCCCTCTTACTACGGAGGCCGGGGAACTGGAGGTGACTGTAGCTGGGGCGCTGAGGTTGGAGCGTCTGCGTTAGTGCGAGCTGTTATTGTGGCGACTTGCGCTAGATCTGGAACGTTTCCCGGGTTGGTGGCTCCTGCACATTTTTTTTTACACTGCTCCCGTTCTGTTTCGGTGAGGGGATCGACTTGAGGCTAGGGGAGTCAGGAAAAGGTTGGGAATTAGTGTCTTGATCCCCTAGTGACCGGGTTTCTTGGGATTCTTGGGGGGGTGCCCTGCCCTCAGTAGAGACCCTGTGGCCTGCAATTTGAACTCTGAGGGATTTGGTTCCTCACTTCTTTCTAGTGTCATTTGTCTTCTGACTTGCCCTTTCTGGGCTCCAGAGCTAACCGTAAGCCTTCATGTGGGCAGCTGTTCCTCCACTTCTTGTGGCTTTCCTTAGGCGTTCCAGGCATGACCTCTTGTTTCCTATGCTATCGCATCTATTTAACTCCTTTCCTATGTCTTCCAACTGAAGAAGATAAAGGGGGGTGGGGTGGGTGGAAGAAAGCTCCCCTGCCCCCCGCCCAAACCAGATTCCTGAGATCGCAGTTTTCTCATTCCTAACTAACTCTCTCTCCCCTATTTGGCCTATGTTATTGCTTCAGACCTTTAATGCTTTCCATCTAGACTAACTTTCAGTCACTTCATTTGCTTGTTGCTTCACCCTCAACTTTTCCACCTCCATTCACACGCAAGGGCTTTTTAGGTTGGAGACTCATACATTCTTATGATTGGTGAAGACAAAAGACATCAGTGGTCTAGTCAGCATTTCTGCTTACTGGGTTTATATTTCTTAAGGTTTCTTTGGCTTAGTTTTGTTTTGTATTGATTATTTTCCTACATGGAGTTGATTGCTACCCTATAAGTTAGAGGTGAATATGTGGCCTGACACCTCTTTGTATAATTAGATAGGATTTTTTTTTTCATTTGTGGACCTGGAACATACATCCCCTGTGGAATTTTGCAAATGGTTTTGTGTCAATTGATATAAAACAGACTAAAGAGAATACTCTTTCCTCCTTGGTTGCTAGTGATTTGTAATTATTGGGTTGGCCAAAAGTTTGTGACTTTTTTCCCTGTAAAATAAAAGAAGCACTTTTCATTTTCATCAATAGCTTTATTGATTTGGCTATTTTGAGTTACGTTGGCTATCTCCCACAATCAGCTTCTAGTCGGTAGAGGCCAGGGGTGCTGCTAAACATCTTCCAATGCAAAAGACAGCCCCCACAGCAAAAAATTATTTGGCCAAAATTTCTATAGTACCAAGAAACTTTGCAAACGACTTTTAAAAAATATTTTATTTCTTTTTTATTATTTTTTTTTTAGAGAGAGGAGAAGGGAAGGAGAAAGGGAGAGAAGCATCAGTGTGTGGTTGCCTCTCACATGGCCCCCACTGGGGACCTGGCCTGCAACCCAGGCATGTGCCCTGATTGGGAATCGAACCGCAACCATTTGGTTCACAGCCCATGCTCAATCCACTGAGCTACACCAGCCAGGGCTGCAAACCACTTTTGACACATTTGATCAGTCACAGCACATCTCCATTCTCTGCACAAATCTTTTTTTAATTTCAGCTGTATTTTCACTTTTCTTGAAGTAATAAAGCATGATATGCTGAAAATGTTGCATATTTTCTTCCATCGTCAATATTAAAAAAATTTGCCAATTTTGTTTTTTTTAAATGCACGCTGATCTGACAGTTGTCACAATACAATCTAAAAAAATTGTTTCGAATGAAATTTAAGACATCTAAGCAGTACTAGAGCCATCATACAGAAAAAACTAAGTGGACTTTTTGGCCAACCTTATAGATTATGAGTCACTGAAATTGCCCAGAGGGATAAGGAAAGCTTTGAAAGGTAAAGTCTGTGTATGGTCCAATTTACACATCATTAAATCCTCTTCCCTGGACAAGGAAGAGTTTGTAATTAGCCCAATAATCTGATGCTATCTATGTTGAATTACCAGTTCATTTGCTGTAAAATTTTGGGAATAGTTAAAAATTTTGGGAAAAGTTAAAAAGTAGCCAATATACAGAATTTTATAGTTTAACAAAAAGTTAAACCCCATTTAACTGATGTTCTTTCTCTGTAAAATGAATGCAAATATATTTAAAAATTTATTTGTTGTAGTTGTTTTTGAGGTATTTCTGTATATTTTGACAGATCTGGTAAAACAGCATTGTATATTATTCACTGATGTTTTGTAGACAGAAATTATTGCAGTTCCTGGCTTTTTGGAGACCATGTAACCCAAATAAATTTGCAACTTTTTTATTCTGATTATTGCACTATGGAAATTCTAATAATAAAATTATTGATTTTCTTTAAGCAGTAAAATATAATCTATATGTGTTAATAAAATATAAATATTAATACTCTTTCTCTGTCAAATCGGGATTATTCCTAATTAATCAGAAATTGTTTTAGCCATGTAATATTTGGGGCTAAGTGTAAATGTTTTATAATTAATTCACTCACGGAATTCTTTTTTTTATTAATTCCTCACCTGAGGACGTGGTTATTGATTTTTGAGAGAGCAGAAGGGAGGGAGACACAGGTGTAGAGAAACATCAGTTGGTTGCCTCTTGTATATGCCTGACCAGGGACAGAACATGCAACCTAGGCATGTGCCTTTACCCAGACTCAAACCCATAACCAACTGAGCCATACCAGCCAGGGCTACTCATGGAATTCTTTACTGGGTAACTGGTAAGAGGCTCAATGTTATGCAAACTTTTTATATTTTTCTTGAGATTTTATTCATTTAGTAGGCATTTGTCAAATACTTTTTACTAGTTAACTATTAACACAAAATCATCAAAATGTTTATTGAGAGCAAGCACCTCTTGTCAGTCTGCACTAGATGCTATTAAAGCATTATCACATTTAATCATTACAACAATTCAGTGAACTATTGAACATTAACATTTAGCAGAGGAGAAACTGAAGCTCAAAGAGTGTAAGTTATTTAGTCTAGCTCTTTACTTTCTCCACTGGGAAGATTGGTTTACACAGTTTTAAACACTTATTCTCTACCCTGGAATATATAAAGAGCGTTAATTCAATAAGTAGTTGCTGAGCAGCTGTTACATACCCAGATGCTCTTCTAGGTGCTGGGAATAAAACAGTGAACAAAACAGATACAGGCCCTGCTGTTAGGGAGCTTACACTCTAACAGAATGTATGAGATGTAAACCTTGCTTTCAAGAAGCGGAAAATAAATATAGCCCATATCCCTTTAGATTTTATGTGATTTAGAATGTTAAAGTTGAAAAGGGATTAACTAGGGAAGGTTTCATGAAGAAGATGAGATTTGATCTGGAACTTAAGTAGCAAGTAGGGGTTTGGTAGGTAGAAATTGGGAGGAAAAGTAATTCCAGCTTGAAGCATAGAAAGAACAAAATTCTGAAGTGTAGTGGGGCGGAGATTAGAAGGAGGGACTGGTAACTGGACTGCTTTATATTTTCCATTTGTTGCACATAGAAGGTGCAGTTTGAATTCGAAAGAAATGTTTAAAAGAATGAAGTTAGAACAAGAGCTCAGCTATGAGGCAATGAGGAATTAGGTAACGTAGATCCAGTGTAATTGTAGTAGGAATGGAAGAAAAGAATGGATTTAACAGCTGGTTGGCGAAGGAACCAGCAGGCTCTGTTAATTATTGGGTGTTTGGAGTTGGGTGGGGGCTAAAGGAGGAGGGGGGCTAGGTTACCAGGTTTCAACTGAGTACTGTAGATTTTCCTATTTGGTCAAATCATGAGATTTAAAAAATAATTCCAAGATACATCATTATTTTACGAGCTACTATGGAAAAATATTGCCAATTAAAGATTGTCAACTAAGATATTATGCAGTTTCAGAGTTACAATGTAAAATGATGAAATGAGGTACTCCTTATGATGGTTAGTGAGCTTTATAACCAATTTTTGGGGGATTATTTATACATAAATTTGTGATCTTTGACATGCAGTCAGTCATTTAGCATTTATTTATTAACTAGGTGCTCTTCTAGGCCCCAGTGATACAGTGTCAGTAAATACAGTTTCTATCCACTTAGAAAGAAATGCAGTTCCTCCCCTGCATTCTTGTGTAGCAGGGGAGGCAGACGTAAATCTAATATTCCATCAAAGGTGTTTAAAGTTGCATCTATTTTAAGTGCTATGGAAAAGAAACTTGGTATAACACAGAAGGAAAACTGATTACAGAGGGGACGAGAGTGTGGATGGGAGCAGCCAGACGACAGATGATAATACCTAAGGCAAAGTGGTGGTGAAGATACATAGAAATGGACAGATTTTAGAGATGTTTAGGAGGTAGAACTGGGTGATGGACTGTATATGAGAAATGAGGGAGAGGGAAGTGCCATCGGCCACTACTAGCCTTTTGGCTTATGTAACTGGATGGATTGTAGTATAATTCACTGAGATAGAGAACATTGTAAGATGACCAGGTTTATCTGGACAGGCTCTGTTTAGTTAATGTTTTTTTTTTATTGTGGCATCAGTATTCAAGGTTAATTTCTTATTATTCTTTTCCCTTTAGATCATTGTTTCAGTTAGGTATATTTGAGGAATGGTGTACCTGAAATAAGTTAAGTATCTTTTTTTCTTGAGTGAGCAGGGAGAAAGTTCTAGGTGAAAGCATTTGGAAATATGTTGGTACTTGTTTTGAATGTATCTGTAACATATTCAACCATATACATGAATAGGTAACTGAGTAATACAGTTACATATCACATTTATTTTCACTTGAGACTTGGCAGTAAATTCCGCATCTAGTTAAACTTTACTTTATTCAGTTGGTGCATATGTGAATATAAATGTGTACTGGGGGAAAAAGACATGCTTTTAAATTTTCTTTGAAATGTCCCCTCTGTCTAATTTTTGACAGACATCGAATCAATACAATCAGTTTATTAGTTAAAGTTTGCATTTCACAGTAGTGCAGTAGAGTGTGTAGAGCAAAGAGCATGGGCTTTGGAGTCAGGCTGTCTGGATTGAAGGTGTGTTTTGTTCTTTACCAGCAGTGCGGCCTTGCAGAAATTATGTGGTTGTTTTAAGCCTGTTTTTTTAATCTGTAAAATGAGGATGATACCTGTCTTACAGAGTTGTTGTGAGGATTAAATGAAATGATATATAGATGCACACACATAAGCTAACAAAACTTCTGATGCAGAGTTTGTGTTTTTTATTATTGTTATTAGAGTGACGTGGGGATCTGAGAGCATCTGGACTTCTGTGACAGTATTTTAATTTTAGAGTTCCTTATAGCTGATAGAGCTCAACTGGAAAAAAGTGGATTTGAAGAAAACATATAAGATGCTTCACTTATTCACAGTCATACTAGAAGAGTCGTCATGTGTCATGTTCACAGATTCTTATCAGACCCTGTGTTTAGTCTACTGCTATAATAGGAAACTCATGTTTGATTGGTTTGTTATTACTTAGTATTTAAGATTATTGCTTTGATTTTTAACTAGCCTTTCTGAACCTCGTATTGTACTTGCTTTTCTGTCTTATGGATAGAGTGAAGAAGCAGTTAGAATTTATCGAGTCTGATCAGCTGCTCTGAAGTCAGCTCCATTTCCGCCCTTCCCCTTCCCCTCACCTGCCGTTCGTCTGTTCCAGGCTTATATAAAGTTGAAGGAGGAGCACAACAATATTGCACATGCCTCAGATTTACTGGCAGCTAACAATATGCCTCACTTTCTGTAAATACATACACACAAACACACTTGCACACTTTTTCTTGCTGTCTATGTATCTGTTTTTGCTAGCCATCTTCTTTAAAGAAGAGCTATTTCTCCTTTCTCTTTTTATTTTGGTATCACTGTTTACCTAAGGATTCTTTTAAAAAATTTATCCATGTGTTGTAACCTGTTACTATTCTTACTGATGATTAAATCGTGTCAAATGTGGTTAGTCCCTTCAAGCTGGTTTCTCTGGCCTTTATATGTCCACACTGGTGTCTGGGCACATTCTCAGTTTTTATACAATATTCAGGCTCACCGTGTATATTCCCTGCTTGAGACCTAGAACCAGCCATTTGACTACAGAGTCCTTATTCAGTTGAGTGGGAAATGGTACTTAGAAACCAGGAATTGGCATTGACTGTACAGGTTAGCCTTGAGGAACGCAGGCGTTAAGAGTGCTGACCTCTGTGCAGTTGAAAATGCATGTATAACTTTTGACTTCCCCCCAAACTTTACCACTTGTAGCTTACTGTTGACTGGAAGCCTTACTGAAAGCATAAACAGTCAACGAACAGATATTTTTTGTGTTATATGTATTATATACTCCATTTGCACAATAAAGTAAGCTAGAGAAAATGTTATTAAGAAAATCATAACGAAAAGTACGTTTACAATATTCATTGAAAAAATTCATGTGTAAGTGGACCAATGCAGCTCAAATCCATGTTGTTTAAGGGCCAGCTGTTCTCATGGCTCCTGGAATATCGTTGTTTCCAGGCCTTGTAAATGGGGACGGGGACACACACACGCACACACACGCACACACACGCACACCCACATGTGCGCACACACACCAAATTTTGAAGCAATTATGAGTTTACAGGAGACCATCAGTTCAAATTCAAAACCACAGAGTTCATCTTCACCTTCTCTTAGTTCATACTGTGTTTCCCTTTTTCACAGGGAGAGTTCTGATTCTCAACCACATCGTATATTTACTCATCTAAGCTGCCCTGCAACACACACAAGTTAGTTTTGGAATTACTGTGCTGAAACTGCCTCCACTAACAGATTTACCGAGTAAAGATTTCTTTGCCATTTTATGTCCTTAGAATATATCCCACTAAATGTGTATAGTCAAAGTAGATGTTCAAAGTTATTTGAACTGTATTTTTCTACATAATTATGTATATTATCAATATAAAATATTATTTGAGAATATTTTGCTACATGATATAAGTCAGTCAAAAAAAGCTAAGAACCGTATGATTTCACTCATGTGGGATATAAAACTGAAACTCACAGAGGGAAGGGGGGCAGTAGTGAAGGTTAAAGGGGGCCAAATATATGAGGACTGTGGGTGGTGGGCACACAGTGCAATATACAGACGATATATCATAAAAATGTGCACTTGAAACCTGTCTGATCTTGTTAACCAGTGATACCACAATAAATTTAATTGAAGATAAATAAATAAAATATAGTTAAGTTCCTACTGAATTACTTTTTAATAGGCTTTTTATAAAATCAGTTATCTGTAAAACTCCTAAAGTGGGCATAATATTTTAAAACTTATCATGGTATGTAGTTTAGGGAACTCCAGATAGAGAATATGCAGTTGTTATGTTTGTAAGGCTTTAAACTCGTAGCTCTGTTCTCACACTGATAGAATATTATTTAACATTACAAATGATTAGAAAAAATGACATCAACCAATGCCATTTGAAAGCCAAAACAATTGTATTTGTGAATGGTTTAAACAATGCTATTCTTTTGACTGATGATACAATTCAAGCATTAATCTTTAACAATAGACATAATTGTTTAGTGTTCCTAAGAAATATGGCTAGTGTTTTTCTGTATTTACACCCAGAATAGAAAGGTTTGTGTTATTTGTAAGTCCTTATTCTTTGTATTTGAAGCATGCCAGTTGTGTTACTCTGTAACACATATAGTCATGCATATTTTTCATGTGTAAATATTTTCATTGGAAAGGGGAAATATTTCTCTTACAAATTATAACACTTTATTTCTATTGTGAGACATAAGCATAAACAGTCTTGAGTTCTGGTTAGTTATAAGCATCTTTTTACTAGAGTGGATGGTTAATGAGGACTGGAGCTGGGTTTCATAATTCATTGTATCATAGTGCCTTAATGAAGTAACCAAATACTTGATGAATAAATAAATGTGATTTTTTATATTTAAATGACATGTAATTACTAGTCTCAATAAAATAGACATGTTTTTCTTGGCAAAAGTAGTTAATGGAATGGGACTTGGAAAAGAGCTTATATCTAATGGGACTTGGAAAATATCCATATTTACTTGTTACAGACCTCAAAACTCACTGTGTCTCACACTGAATACCCTGTCTTCTCCTTAACCTTATCCTCTTGGGTTCTGTTTCTGTTACTGGCAAAATAATCCTCCTACCCATTAGACCTGAAATCTCTGTATTTGGACATATAAGCATTCATATATTTATATAATGTTGCTAGTTCTACCATCTCAGCTTGATGCTTATATCTTATTTCTTATCCCCTTACCAAAACACTGATCGAGGCCCTCATTACCACTCATGTAACAGTTTTTTGACCAAGTGAAGGAATTGAGAATATTAATGTGGAAAAGAGACAGTGAAGGTGGGGTGGAGCAGGAGGTATGTCTTTAAATAGCTGATAGGCTGTCAGCTGGAATGGGGGTTAGTTGGGAGGGCGCAACCAGGACCATTGAATAGAAACTAGAGGACACACACTGCTGGTTCCATGTCTTTCAAGCAAGTGTGGTTTTTTAAAATTAACCAATAGCATGTAGATATATGGATACTCCAGAACAGTTACACTAATAGAGAACAAATAGTTTAATGTAGTATCAGGCTTGTAAACTTACAGCTATCTTTTCAGCTCAGTATAAAGCTCATTAAGTACTGAGCTCCCTGTTCTAGAAGTGTTCACACTGAGGCTGGGCGAATACTCAAGGATGTTGTCAAGGAGATCTAACCTACTATATGAAATGTGAAACCTGATGAGTGATTAGTGTGTCTTCAGACAGCAGATCAGATCCCTGGGGATGGGAGCAATATTTTTTCTATCTTTCAAATCTATACATTTTCTTTTACTGCTCTCAGCAAGCTCAAGCACTGTAGGTTAGGAACATGTACTGACAGGTCGGATATATAGCGTGGGAAATGCTTTGTAAGCTCCCTTTCAATTCTGAGATTCTGACATCCTTCAATTCTTGGGAAGTTTATTTTGTTGATTAGGTGATTTGGCTCAATATGTTACTTCTTATATGTAGACTGCATATTTGATAGTTTTCAAAGTTGCCTTTTAAAATATGGAGGTTGCAAACATTCATAGTTACCTTGGACTCATCAGAGGTTACCAAGGTCCTGACATAATTAAAATTGTATATCAAACTATAGTAGATATTATGTCCTTGTTAGAGGTAATGCTTAAGACAAGAAACGCTTAAGACGGCCCAGATATCATTAACAATTCTTACTGTGGGCTTCAAGTAAATGGTTGAAGTCATTTAAACTGTATTCCATTCAGGTTGGTTATGATGACGACTTTACAGTCTGTGAACATAAAATGCTCAGTGCTGCACAGGTGCAGAGCTTGGCCTGTTGGAACTTGACCCAGGTCACGTGCAAGGGTAAAGGAATATCTGTTCGGTACATAGTTAGTTTCTTCCATGGGTGTTTTTACTTTTTCAATTTAAGAGGACACATAAATAGTACATTTTATTTGAGTCATCTTTGTAAATTAGCTGTACATTGAATGTTTCTGACTGGAGGATATGACCCTGAGGAAGCCTAACCATGTTTATAAGTTGTATCCTCGAGGTAAAACTACATTATTAGTCCTTTCATTAGCAGCTCTTTATTCTCTTTATCAAATCAAGTTTCTGAATATGTGTGTCCTACCTTATGTTGCTGTTCCTTTCTTCAGTCTTTTTGTCTTTATCTCTTACTGCCATCTACTAATCCTTAGCTCTGAAAGGGGACAGTCCAAATAAATACAGTATTACAGTGTTCTCCTTTTCTTCGTATTACCACTTAAAAAAAATAAGCATGCTGGGTTTAAAAACTGAACACAAAACCCAGTGCCTGAGGCTAGACGATTGGCAAGTACAGGTAAAGAGAGAGAAAAGAAATGGATACAATATTGGATGTTTCTGTCAACAGAGAACTGAGATGGGGAGATGAAGGAAGAGCGGAGATGACAAATAAACATGTCGAGAGACTCTGAAGGTCAGACAAGGGATTGATATTTGTTACTAAAAATGCAAGCAGGCAGAAAAGTTTGCAGTAGATGAAAAACTTAGAGCGGATCGCACAGTTCATTATATTTTATTGTGTAGCTAAAAGCACATCAAAAATTCTAAGTCAATATCTGTACTTCATCTTGCTGCAGAATATTTGGGGAAGATGCTCAAGCATTGCAAATGCTGGAAGTCTGCAGTGATTTTATTTTTCTTTTTTTTACTCTTTTTTTTAAATTGTTATTTAAGTACAGTTTTCTGTCGTTTACTCCCATCCCAGGTCACCCCCCAGTGCTCTTATTTTTCAGACTGTGTTACCGAGATGTGTTCTGTAGAATCAGTCCTTGAAGTTCTGTCTGTCAGGAGCTTTTACTTGGCTTTAAATTGTCAGTAGGTAAAATATTCTATCTATTGCCTTATGGGAGCGACTGATTACCTTCATTTGCCCTTCAAGGACATCGATTTGAGTACCTTTTTACATTTATCAGTTTATAATTTACTGTCTTAATGCGTGGTTATGGTTAGAAAAGTGCTCTCTAAAAATGGCATCTGGGCCTCAGTCGGTGATTTTCACGCCACACGTGGTAGCTCTGCCTCCCAGAAGGGCTCTGCTCAGTCTTCACTCTGCTTTCACCTCTCGTACAATAAAGTTTAGTAGTAAGCCTCATCTGGTAGCTTTACCTGTGTTTACTGAGATCAAATAAAAGAGTTTTCTCCCTTTCACTGCTATCATCTTTTGATTAAAAATGGATTTGTCACAATGTAAACAGCAAACAGAAATGTGGGAACGGTGGATGGAATGATGCGTTGTGGTATGCATTAGTGAAGAAAATTTGCTCGAAAAATTTACTAATTTTTCTAAAGTTTTAAGAAATAAACTCTAAACCCACTCTAAAAAGTGTCTGGAAATTGTCAAGAATGTTATTTTGATGATTTTCCAGGCGGAAGCCCTGACAGCACTACATAAAATAAACAAGAATTTTGGCATATGAATTTGATCACTGAGGCAGTCAAACCAAGTATTTTAGGTGCCATAAGAGATTATATATACTGGATAATGAGTAAGTTATCACTTCACTTTATACTTGGTAAAGTGAATTTTAACTTTTTATTTTTATTTTTAAAACAATCGTGAAAGCTCTGGGAAAGGGAAATTATGGGTGAGGATAGTTTAGAATTTTGCAATGAGACAACTACTCTTACAGTTTATTGTGGTTTCTTCATTTGTTTTTTGTTCATTTGTAGTTAAAGTAAATACTGTTTGTCTTGCCTTTCCTTGGCTTATCTCACACAGACATAAATAAGATATTTTAATGGACTGAATAGACTCCAGTATTAATTTATTCTTTTTCCTCTTTGCAAATATTCCCACACTTATTTTAAGGAGAAACGAGTTACAAATTAAGAGCTATCTGCCATTTCATTCCGTCAAAGCTGCCTTGGGGAGTTACACAGAGGAAGTTGGAAGTTTTCTACATGACTAAACAGCTGAATCCACTGCCTTTAAGAACCACAAGAATCAAATTGTTTATCGTAAAAAGGAAAAAGCCCTTTGTCTCAGCATTTTTATCTTTCTTAAGTTGTTTAGGAATTTTGTAATAGACTGTCCTCACTGCAGATTTGTTAGTCAAGCAGTTTTTGTTGCTTTGTTAGAATTTAATATAACCTGGACTCATTTGTAATTTTACGTACTGAATTTTTCATTTGAGCCATTTATTTTTGATTAACATTATTTTAAGAGGCTCAATGTAAACAGTTTAAATAATAAAGAAAGCATAAACAAGAAAGTGGAAATGGTGCTTCATCTCTTAGAGACTCCACTTTGAACATCATGCTTTGCGCATGTGTATGTGCACGCACTAGATACTGCTTTATGCGTGTGTGTATGTGTGGGGGGGCAGATGTATACATACAAAATACATATGCACTTGGATGCATAAATCATATCCATGCTGTTTTTTTCCTCTGTAGCCTGGTACCTCTTTTTAAACATAATTGGTAAACTTTATTTTTAGAGCAATTTTAGATTCACAGCGAAATGGAAAGTGTGCAGAGTCCCCACATGCCTCCTGCCTTCCAGCATACACAACTTCCCCCACCACCTACATCACTGCGGGAAAACGGCTCATTTGTTACAGTCAGCGAACCGACAGTGACACATTATCACCCAAGGCCATATTTACAGTAGGGTTCACTTTTGATGCTGCACACTTTACGGGTTTGGATAAATGACATGTATCCACAATTACAGTATCATACACAGTTTCGCTGTTCTAAAAACCCCGTGTTCTGCCTGCTCATCCTCTTTCCATACTCCGCTCGCTCCCCACCCCGCCAAACCCTAGCAGCCACTGATCATTTTACTGTTTCCATGATTTTGCTTTTTCCAGAATATCATACAGTTGGAATCATACAGTATGTAGCTTTGAAAATTGTCTTCTTTTACTTAGAAATATGCATTTGGCTTTTCTTGATATCTTTTCATGGCTTGATAACTCATTTCTTTTTAGTGCTGAATAATATTCCATTGTCTGGATATACCAAACTTTATCCATTCTCCTACTGAAGTGCATGTGACTGTTTCCAGGTTTTTGCATAATGAATACAACTGCTATAAACATCTGTATGCAGGTTTTTGTGTAGATGTAAGTTTTCATTTTATTTGGGTAAATTCCAAGAGCATGACCGCTGGATCGTATCATAAGAGTATGTTTAGTTTTGTAAGAAGCTGCTAAACTGTCTTACAAAGTAGTTGTACCTCAAATTGCAAATAATTTCTACCATCAATGAAAGAGAGGCTACAAGCTTGTCAGCATTTGGTGTTGTCAGTGTTTTGGACTTTGGCCATTCTAATAGCTCGTAGTGGTGTCTCACTATAGCTTGACTTCCCCCTGCTTACATGATGTGAGCATATAGTCATATGCTTACTTGGTATCTGTATATTTTCTTTGGTGAGGTTGTTGGTCATTTTTAAATTGGGTTGTTTGTTTTTTTATTTTTGAGTTTTAAAAGTTCTTTGTATATTTTGGGTAACAGTTCTTTATCAAATGTGTCTTGTGCAAAGGTTTTCTCCCAGTCTGTAGCTTGTCTTCATTTTCTTGACATTGCCTTTCTCAGAGCAGAAGTTTTTAGTTTTAATGAAGTCCAACTTGGCAAGTATTTCTTTCAGGGAATTGTGTTTGGTGTTGCATCTACACAGTCATTGCCATGTTCAAGATCATTTAGGTCTTCTAGGGCTTTGTGTTTCACATTTAAGTATATAATCCATTTAGTGTTCATTTTAATGAAGAGTGTGTGATCTGTGTCTAGATTAATTTCTTTTGCATGTGGATGTCCTATTTTTCCAGCATCATTTGTTGAAAAAACTATGCTTTATTATATTGCCTTTGCTCCTCTGTCAAAGACCAGTTGATTATATTTATGTGGGTCTGTTTCTGTGCTCTCTCTTCTATTCCATTGATCTATCTGCCTGTTGTTTTGCTAAGACCACACTGTTGTGCTTACCATAGTTTCATAGTAATCCCTGAGGTTAGGTAGTGTCCATGTTCCGCCTTTGCTTTTCTCCTTCAATATTGTGTTGGCTATTCTGGATCTTTTCCCTCTGTGTATAAATTTTAGAATCAGTTTGTCAATATCCACAAAATAACCATCTGAGATTTTACTGAGATTGTTTTGAATCTGCAGATTAAGTTGGGACGCACATCTTGACAATATTGAGTCTTCCTATCCATGAATGTAGAATATATTTTTATTTTAGTTCTTTGTTGATCTCTCTCAGAGTTTTGTTCTCCTCCTCATATAGATCATATACATACATCTTTTTAAAGAATCCGATTTTGGTTTTGTTGTTTTTCTCTATTGATTTCTTTCTTTTGGCCCTAGTTTTTATCATTTTTTTTTCTGCTCACTTTAATTTACTCTTCTTTTTTCTAGTGTCCTGAGGTGGAAGGTTAGATTATTGATTCTAGGCCTTCCCCCCCTCTAATACTATACATTCAAGGCTATAAATTTCCCTGTAATGTTACTTTTGTTGCATCCCACACATTTCGGTGTTATATTTTCATTTCCATTTAATTCAAAATACTTTAAAGTTTCTCTTGAGATTTGTGTGATGTAGAGTATGTTGTTTAATCTCGAAATGTTTTGGGATTTTCCAGCTATCTTTTCATTATTGAACTTTAGTTTAATTTCATTGTGGTGAGAGCAGATAGTGTATGATTTCTATTTCTACTCTGTTGAATTTGCTAAGGGTGTTTTGTGGCCCAGAATGTGGTGTGTATTGGTGAATGTTCTATGTGACATTGAGGAGAATGGGTAATCTGTTCTGTCACTGAGTGAGGAGTCTGCAGATGCCAGTTGATTGGCGGCACTGTTCAGTTCGACTGTGTCCTCACTGACTTCTGCCTACTGCGTCTGTCCCTTTCTGAGGGAGGGGTGTGAAATCTCCAGCTATCAGAGTGGATTTAGGTTTCTTCTCACAGTTTTGTCGATGTCGCCTCATATATTTTGACGTTCCCTGGATAGATTTTTATGGTGATAAATGTATGTAGATTTATATCATTGTAACATGTATATGTCATAATTTATGCATCAGCGGTTAATTGTGTCTATTAGCATATCATTGTGCTAGTTGTGAGGATGTAGTGTAGAACAAGACACATTCTCTGCCCCCAAGGAATTTATTATTTGAGAGATAATTATGTAAAATCTTCCTTAGGGTCACCAATTTCATCTCTTGTGATGATAAAAAACTATGAAATTCCTTTAATGTGAATTACTTTGATCTAGGAACATTAAAGTATTTTTATGTTTTTGGCCTTTTTCTTTCAGAATGCCTGTTTTATTTTCCATTTGGGTTTTTCTGTTTCTTACTGATGTATAAGAGCTCTTTGTATATTAAGGACATTAACATTTTATTTATATATAATGGGTATTGAATTTTTTCTAATTAATGAATTGTAGCTCCCTTATTAATGCTCTTTTTCTCCTCCTTGTGTAGAAATTTTCGTTTTTATGTAATTACATTTTCATTTTGGATTTCTAGTTTTCCATACCATGCCAAGAAAGGTATTTTTTTACAAGATTGTTAAAACAATTTTAATTACTACTTTCTTGCAGTGTATGCACATGTGCCATGTATTTACATTTGGATTTAACTCTTTGATTCATCTAGAATTTATAATGTGAGAAGTAGCTTTATTTTAAACTGGCTAGCTTATTATTCTAGTGTTATTTATTGCTAGAATATTTAACTAGAATTTTACTAGAATATTTAACTAGAATATTATTAGAATTATTTATCCATATTTTCTCATGAATGTGAAATACAGGGTCTGGCAGAAGTAAGGCCTGCTTGAGTGTGGTTGGTAAGGTAATAATATGGGTGCGATAATTTATAGTTTTAATTATAACATTTCACCTAAAATGTCATATGGTGTGCTCGAGTGTGATATTGTTATGTTACAGAACTACATGCTTATGATTTTATAATAAAAGATTTTGTTATAAAGGGGCATTATTTGTGCTGGACCCTCTATATTTCATATCAGGTACTAAATTCTCAAATATCCTTGGATTTATTTCTGTATTCCCTATTATATTTTATTCAGTATCACCCATTGCTAATAAAAGTAATACATTTAAGTATTACTAAATTTTAATTACTGTAATTTTATAATATG
>PVKM010024184.1:0-20673 GCA_004027735.1 Carollia perspicillata
AGCAAGCAAGTGGTTGTCTAGGTAGAATCACATTTTCTGGGAGCATCTGAAAATGAGATACATTCTGTTAAGTCTCAGATGATTTATATCATCTTCTGACAACTTCCTAGATCTCATTATTGCTTTTGCATTTTGAAAATCCCCTTGGTTTATATTTATTTTATAAGTACCATTACAACATTGATAAAGGAAATAAAGCTATAATAGCTACAAAGCCTTCCAATCTGCACCTCATTTTCATTTTTCCACAATCTCTTCTGAACCAAGCACAGCCACCGACCTAGAGGAGATGTTGTGCAAGTGAGTAAATGAATGAATAAATGAATTCATCTCAATAGTTCTGCCTCAAAAACAAGTATAAGGTATTACAAAAAGCATGCCCTCAAAACGAGGCTGGATGTGTGTTCACCCTGAGAGCTGGTAATAGCTGTATCATAAGTGCTTTCTTGAATTTTTAAATATTTTAAAACAAATCCCACCACTGTTTCCTGGTTGGGAAGCAATGGGAGGTTGTAGGTAAAGTAATGAATTTGGAATGAGAAAGTATAGCAATGACATTAGTACTAGATCACCCTAACAGTACTCGGCAGAATATAAACAACGGTCTTTTGGCCACTAAAAGGCCATTTCCTTTTGGCACAGAATCATGACCTACTTAGCTGTCTTGTCAGAAGAGTTGTAATCATTATTATGAATGTGTACGCTCTGCTTCTGCGTTTGCCTCGTCACAAGTAACACAGCTGGGTGACAGCTGAGGGGCTGGACATCACCATCTGGGCACACACTGAAGAGAAATCAATGTAGCTTCTCTGTTCAAACTCCAGATATGTAATTTGTAAAGTAGCCAGATAATTATCACACTTGAAGATAATATTAGCATTCATTTAAAATGTGTTATTTTAAGTGTTTCCTTTATATATCAAGCAAATTACAAAGGAATTTGGCTTAAACTTGAAGTTGGTTATCTCATATGTGGCACATAGCTGATCAGTAATTACCCTGAAGAAGAGTGAAACAACTCCTTAGAAAGGCCCCGAAGGTGTTAGAGCTTAGTCTCGTAAAAATCATGGGATTTTTGGTTTTGGAAACTCAAGCCTGGAAGGAATGCTGGAAAATAATAAACATCCATTTAATCTCATACCTTCCATTACTATTCATAGCATATTTTAACTCCAGCCAGGCTTAAACACAAACAATCAATTTATAATGTATAATTATATACCTGTATATTCAATAGTCTATCTATTATATAACAGACGAAAAGACTGGGAATCTTCTGGATGTTTCAACCAGTCTGCATGATCCAAAGATTCTAGAATTTCTAATTTTTATTCAAGAACCATCTGGGAGTCTACATACCTGGCCTTTTAGAATGAGGGAGATGTAGGTGTTAATTCCATCGTCTAAAAGGAAAACAAAGCTACTCTATAAAAGCACATATAACCCAAGGATCAGTGGTTTTCAATATTTGTTTTACCCCACTTACTTTACCCTCCTCATTTCTGAGCATTTGGTATAATGAAGAGGTTAAGAGGGTGGGCTCTTATATCAGCCATGTGGCCCTGGAGAACATATCCATCTCAGTTTCTGCAGCTGCAAAGTGGGGTACGACAGTTCCTACCCTGCATAATAATCCATGCATGGCGTCTGCACATGGAAAGTGTTTTATAAATGCTATATTATTATCCGTTTCTTATTATCTAGTTCTTCATTGTCTTTTCTGTAGCATCTACCCATGTGTTCATTCACCCATTAGCTATTTAACTGAACACCTGCTGAGGACAGGCACTTCACAACCCTGACAGTCTGAGAATATTTTACATGAGGAGAGGGTACTATAGAGACAAATATGAGGCCCGTTCAAAGGCTATCCAGCCATGTAATAAGACAAATAGAGATATTTATTGGAGAAGATCCAAGATACAAGAAACATTGTACATAGGACAGTGATGCCACAGGCCCCCTCAAAGTAAGCACTTTGGGACCTCACACAGTTCTCCCAATCTTCATCAGCTGCCCATTGTATTTTCCTGAATCTCATCAATGGTCTGAAATCTCTTCTCTTCCAAAGGTGATTTTAGTTTTGGGAAAAGCCAGAAGTCACAGGGTGCCATATCTAGGCTGTATTGGGACCTGAGTCACCTGGGTGATTTGACGTTTCACCAAACACTCTGCACAAGACGTGATGCATGAGTGGGTGCAGTGTCGTGATGAAGCTGCCAATCACCAGTTGCCCACAGCTGTGGCCTTCTGAACCATTTGATTAGTTTCCACAGAGGATTGTACAGGCTTAATGAAAATTTAATGCAGATTCATTGCTCTACTTAGTCATTTTGAATATGACAGTCACACGGTATACATGCTCACTCAACAGCATCTACTGCCCCCACTGACTATACAGTAAAGTCGTCATTGTTCATGCATGTGCATTCCAGTCCACTCTCCTTGGCTGCCAGGTTACAGCGATATTGTGCAAACTGTTCCTCTTATACTAACAATGGCTGCACTTTTTCCAAGACAGACCTCGTATATGTACAAGGTTGGTATACCCATTCCCAGCTATTATGAGAGTTGGCTGCTAGTAACTCACCCCTGGGCTCTTAGCAAATGGGTGCTGCCTGGCAGCAGCCCCCATCCCTGTACCATCTCTGTGCAATTCCCCCATGGAGCTGCTGGTGAGATGAGGCTGAGGCTGGAACGCTCCTGAAACCAAGTATTTGCCTGCTTCCTTTCCCTGCCCTCCCGTCTCCCCGTCTCCCCGTCTCCATGGCAGGTGTCTTCCGTGAGCACTCCCTCAGGAGCCCCTCAGAGTCTCTGCGGCCACAGAATCCAACCCAAGACAAAACATGCCCATGTATTATTTACAGAAAATTTGATATCGCAGCTTTCAAGTAAATACATCAGTAATGACTAATCAGAATTTTCTAGAGCTCCTTTAAAATGCATAAATAAAATAATCTATTGTTCTTTTAAAGTGACTGAGACATACATTTTAAGTATTCTTATTATGTCCTCACTCTGCCTTTCCTTATTATCTTGGCTTGTTTAGAATTTCCTTAAACTTTGAACCTAAGAAATCATACTACATAATGGATATAAAGTAAACAGAACAAAAATTTTATTTAAGAACTTTAAAAAAAAGCTCTTTGGGTTTGTTTTTATTTCTTACATTTATTTCAAAACTGAAATAAAAGCCTTTCTTCTTTTTTGTATGCATTGGTGACTTTTATCATCTCCCTGGGTCAGAATTTATTCCCACTTATTTTCTTTTCTCATAACAAGTGGCCTCAGTTTGTGATTCTGTGTAGGAGTAGGCTGTCCACTTTGTAAATTCTGGGCTGGGATGGGTTTCTCTACTCTCACCTAAGTGTCCAGTATGACAGTTTTATCAGCTGTTCTCTGATACTGGTAATGAGGCTATTGAAGATCACACACACACACACACACACACACACACACACACACACACACACACACAGTCTGAAAAACCATGTCTCACTTAGTAAAACATGAGCTCTGATCAAAACTTTCACATCTTTTTTGTATAAACAATGACAATGCAATTATGAATAATTCTAGATGAGTGTGTGGTATAGGTATTTCACACTGTCAGAGATCATGCTATGTCAAAGTAGCTTTTTAAAAAAAATAAAACTAATTTCAATGTCTCTGGTTATATTTTGTTTGCTTGTTTGTTTGTTGATTAGGTTACACTTAAAGGGAGGGAGTGATGGGGGGTTGGAAATGGAGATAACTGTACTTGAACGACAATAAAAAAAAAGAAAAAATGAAACTAAGCTTAACTGACCGTAGCTTGGTATGATAATCAGGTAGGAACAGAATGAACTTAACATTCTGCAATAGTCCCGTCAAATGTCTGCTGCTTCATGACTGGAGGGCGTTCCTCCAATCACAGAACCACAGGGTTGAGTCAGGCCTGGAGTGTCCAGCTGAGGCCCTCTCCTCTCCCCTGAATTCAGACAGACCTGTGCTTGAAGCCCGCCTGCCCTGCATGAACCATACTTTATTTTAGAAGAATCTGAGGGAAAGTGTGGTTTCAAAATAATAACAATATGTTGACGTAGTAAGAACTTGCAATTATTTTACCTCCCCAAATTCTAATTTCTTATTAATCATACTATCAATTTCTTTAAAAAGCAAAAGTTGTATTCAGTTGCTCTATCTTCCTCTTTTCTGCAGTCATCATCTCCTTTCTCACTACACCTTCCTGTCACCTTTCTGTACTCACGGAACTCAGCATTCCTGCTATGCTGTGCAGCCTCTGTGCTCCAGGTAATGCTGTTTTTTCTCCTTCTTTTCTCTTTCCTACTGTGAAGCCCAGAAACTGTTCTTGTGGTAGCCATAGCTTCATCTACTTTCTTTCCCAGCGTTTAGAATAAGAATCTGCAAATACCTTTCCCACATATTTTAAAATTGAATTCCTTCCTTTCCAACTATTCCTTCCCAACTTCCACTAGCCTCTCTGGCAAATGTCATTTTGACTTTCACCAATAGTGCATTCCATCAAAGGAATTCCACGGCCTCCCTCTTGAAACATCAGAAAATCATCCTTAGGGTATCTAGCTTCAAAAAAAGCACAGGAATCCCAAATACAGACCCTTATAATTTAGGCTTTGGCTTAGTCAAAGAAGCCAGTTACTCTAATCAACGCCATAAGCTTTAAAGATCCTTAATTGTGCTCTTTGATTATCACTAAGTTTCTGTTTTCCAGACAGAATAGTTCACGTTCCATGAGCTAGCTCCGCTTTGTCCAGTCCTCCCTTTGTCTCTTAACACTTTCCTTCACATCCCCTGATATTCTGGATTTGCTTCCTTAATTTATGGTCTGTGATTCAACCTGTCCATTGAAATAGCGACACTTCTCATCACCCCACTAAAAAGGCCTTGACACTTTCCATTCTCCTTTTAGCCAAGTGGAGAAAGTTCAAGGCTGTAATCAATCTTCTTCCTTTTCTAAAAAAATACATCTCATCCCTCCCAGACATTGTTTAGGGTAGTGCACAACAGCTCAGGCTTTATGAAGCTGACAAGATTTTAAAAGTGTTTCTCCCACACTTCATTCTAAACTGTCATAGTTTCCCACAGAAGAGGAATGCTTAATGTGAAAAAAGAAAGATAAGTTCCAGAATATTTGAGAGAGAGAGAGGATGATTGAGGTGAGGATAGTTCAGAAGACTGACCTATAATGTTAACATTAACACATGTTAATTTGCTCTCTAAAATGTAGCATTTAACAGAGAGAGAGAATCTGTGACTGCAGATTCACTTGTCCTTCCCTTTAAAGACAGCCATTTGCTAATATAGCAGCCTGACTTTTACCGTAAAATATGGACATCACTTTGGAGATCTCTGGGGCTGATCTGAATAAGCAACTAATGCCCCAAACTTCTGATACTCTCTTTGAGCAGTTATGAAAGAAAAAGTAGTCACAGAGTGGAATAAATGGGATTCAAGCCTTGAGTCTGTTAAGGCCCTGTTTATTTATGCAATAACAATGGAACTTAAACAAGATGATTGTTAATACGCCATTATGTCAGAATGGATGAAGGAACAGTAATACTTGTTCTTGTTTAAAATGGCAGAATAATAATAAGCAGCTGAGAAATCAGTGTTGGAAAAAGTATCCAGATGGTGGTTTTAGCAGCCAAATTTAACCAGAAATAATGTTTTATCCTGCTTTTAGCAAACCTTTAATAGTGGAAAATCCAGTCTTGAGCAAAAGATAAGTGAGGGGATCATTATTTGCTTTTAAGCGACTTAGTTTTTCCATAAAAGTGCTACCAGTCAGACACCAGGTCCTGCTAATTCTTAGCAGAATGTAACTGATCTTGAACAAGATGCAGGAGGTTTGTTCCGGCTCCATCCCGTGAATAACATGAAGTGCAATTTGGAACTTGTCTGGATAAGTATCTTCACTGTCAAACAGAGACATTCTGGTCCAGTCAGTGGTTTCCAACTTGGGAGACTTCCTGGGTTTCAGAAAGCAGTGGTAAGCACCCATAAGTTCTTTTCTAGGTGCTTTGTATTTCAGAATGCCTAATGGAAATTTTACTTTTATCCACAGAAATGCTCTAAAAGCCAACTAAACCTGTGAGCTTCTTTGCTTGCACTTGTCAACTTGGTAAATCAACAGTGATTAGCTCATGCAAATCAAAGGCTCTGATGGGCTGTAATGACATTCTAGACATTTCCAGTGTCAACTAGGAGAACAAATTTTTTAAGTTCCTTGTAGGTGAAAATATTGTGAATCCTGACTCTTTCCATCTGTCACGTTTTAATGTCTTTCCTTTCCATCACCACTGCTGTTGTTGTAGTTAAAATCACTCTCATCTCCTAGCTGGAGTACAATAGCTGCTTAATTCTTTCTTGACTTCTGGTCTGGTCTTATGGTCACAGCATCCCACATGCCAGCACCAGGCTGATCTTGCCTGCATCTTGCTCAAAAATGATCAGGAATTTACCATTTCCTACAGAATAATGTGCACACTTGGCACAGCTTCTCCCGACTAGCCTCTCATGATTACTCTCCCAAGCATGGTGTGGTAGCTTACGTAAACCAAAATTGAATCTCTCTGACCCCAGTGATTATGTAACCTTTCAGTTTCCCCATCCTTAAAACACAGTCAGTATATCCACCTATTGTATTTTAGTAAGGATGTGATATAATATCTGTTTTAGACTCCACTGGCTTGCAAGGCCTGTGTGAAATGCATACTGTAAGCACTGACCCAGAACCGTTATTTATGGTTTTTAGGTTCACACGATATACAGGTTATCATCTGAGAAATGCCATGCAATGAAAGCATGGGTATCAAATAGTATTAACAAAGCCTACTATCTCTGTTCTTTCTGCCCCATACATTTACTTGTTTTCAAATTTCAACACGGACACCTTGCCTATACTTTAAAGCCAGATATGCTCTGCTTAAGCCCAAGACATCAAACCTGCTCCTCCACCCTGAAATTTACTACAATTGCAGAGTCTCTCACTGCCACAATGAAGATTATTGGGATCACTAGGAACAAAGGACTTAAATCTGACACTCAGTGATCCTTTAAGTCTATGCTAAGAACCTTTGAGAGTCTTTGATGCTAATTGGTAGGGTGGGCTCTACTCCAATATAACTGATGTCTTTATACTAAACTGATGTCTTCATATTAAAACTAGTGTCCCCAAACACAAAAGACAAACAATCCTGCTGTCACTTGCTATCAATAGAGAAAGGAAACAAGAAACCTCGAGACCCTCTTTTTCAGGGGTCTGTCATGATAATGATTAATAAGCTTTGAAACCAGAGTGGGGATTCTTAAGATGATAACTGCATCCACTGAAAGGGGGGACCCTTATCTATGAAGGAGACAGTCATCTGGAGCTTTCTGCCAAGGCTCACCAGAGCTGGGGATCTCTGCCATACATTGTTCCTTACTAATTATTCACTGATCCTTTCATACCAGATCATCCTAGACCCACCAAGGTCAAAGGACATACGACATATTCAAATCACAAGACTGCGGGATAATGCTGCATGGGTGATTGAGCCTGGGGAGAAAAATTAAGAAACACGGATTTTCCAGGGTAGGAACGCAGCATGTTCTCTCTAGTTCCTGCTGTGGTATGTTTTTGCCCGGACCTCCCAAGGTTGTGAAAGCATGTCCATCTCATATGAAGCAGCTGCAATAATAACCTGCCTTGAACTCTGTTTATTGTACCTCTCCTCTGTTCAAATGTATGGCAGTTTGTTGTCTTAAGAAATCTAAAACTTGCCTTAGCCTAGAGCCTTTAAGTACTTCCGACTCTTCAGCTGCATCAACCCTGGTCCTTATTGTTGCCTTAACAGCTCTGTTATCTTCCCTGGAGAGCGTCCTCAGTTTTTCATATTTCCTCAGTTCACGTGATGATTTCTCCCCAGATTCTTCGTCAATCCAAACTTGCTTTAATATACATCTTTAATCAGACCCCACCTTCAAACACAATAGTGTTTCACATGTAGAGTAAGAACCTTATGACAATATATTCCAAAATCCTACCTCTCATCTTTTGTGGTCATGCATTTTTCATCTTTTTTTACAATTTACATTATCATATGCTTTATTTTTACATGTGCTATAAACAAATACAAAAGACATGCCTACTGATTTTTAGACAGTTTTCTGTTTGAGTCATTAAAAATGAGGAAAAAATGAGTTTTCCTTCAATATTTCTTGCACTGTAGGTCTGCTCACAGCAAATTCCCTTAGCTTCTATTTGCCTGAGGAACTCCTGATCTCTTCATTTTTGAAAGGTATTTTCACTGGATACAAAATTCTTTGTTGACTCTTTTTTCATTACGGCACTTTAAAGATTTTACATTACCGCCTTTCAGCTTGCAAGTTTTCTGACAAGAGGTGCTGTGATTCTTACCTTTGTTCCTCTCTATATGACCTGTCTTTTTTCTTCGGGCTGCTTTCAACATTTTGTCTTTGTCTCTTGCTTGCAGCAGTTTGATTATTATATGCTCAGATGTTTTGTTTGTTTTTTTATTTACCCTGCTTGATGCTCTTTTTTCATTTTCCCCTTCTGTGTTTCAGTTTGGGTAATTTCTATGGACCTGACTTGATGTTCTCTGATTCTTTCCTTTGCTGTGTTGAATAAAATTGTTTCATGATTTTTAGAAAAATAACATCATAAAACAACATAAGTGCTATCAAGGAGGTATTGACAAGTTGCTATAGGAACACAAAGGAGAAAGGTTTCCTTAAATCTCAGAGAATGAGTAGGAATTCTCCAAGGGTAAAAAGTATGCAAAGTAACATCTTTTACAAAAGCTCAGTGGTACAAAAATGCATTTCTCATTATAGAACCATTAGTATTTCAATGGAGTAAGAAAGAAACATGGTGGAATAGGCTTACATTCATGTCAAAGTATCTTCATGTTATTTGAGAGGTAGGGAGACAGTGAAGGATTTAAGCATTTGATTGACATGAGGGTACATATGTGGGTTGGAAAAATGGAAAGCAGTGTGGTATTGTAGCAATGCCAGCAAGAAGAAATGGGAGTGGGCGGACACAAAATAAAAGCTGTAGCAGCAGGAAGAAAGAGGAGAGGCCAACCTGAAGATACAGCTAGAAGTTAAGATGACGAGAACTTGGGCACTGATTACACATGGAGTATGTGGGGGGGTCACAGGTGACTGAGGTTTTGGACATGGCCCCCTCAGGAGATGGTGTTGACATTTAGTGAGGTAAGGATGTAGGAAAAAAGAAGGGCCAGAGAAGGGCAGACATCGTAAATTCAGCCATGAACAGTTGTGTTAAATTGGCCTCAGGACATCCAGGTAGAGAGGACCCCACTGTCAGGGAGTCTGATATATCGTTTTTGAGCTCCCACAGAGAGAATGAGGAGAAGAGAGGTGGGTCATGAGAGAAACGAAGAATGACAACACAACGCAGTCTGAGAGGAGAAACAGAACCCACAGCAGATGGGGAGAGTACAAACTTTGGGGGCAAGTGATTGTCTTACTACTTTGAACACTGGAGTAGAGTGATAGATATAGTTGCTTATTTCAACTTGACTGCAGAGCAATGGTACTTGATGGTGTCCCTTAATGAAAGTGGACTCCTGTTTACTTCTTGTTTTACCCACATCCTTTTCAATGTGACTTACATTGTACAACCTTCCTAATAAATACAACACCAAAGCGCCAGTGGTTCTTGAAAATCAAAGAGAAGACCCATAGGAATAGCTACATGCACCAGTGATGAAGTCAGTAATAAAAAAGCAAAAGGAAAGGCAAGCTTTCTCTGGCACTGAGTGAACTTAAGTTTTCACTTGTTAGCTCCGTTTTGTGTGAGCGGCAGACATAGCAGGCTCCTTTCCCTAGCCCATCAGTACCTGCCTCAAACCACTTGCCCTCTCTCTTGATTTGCATTAAGTGCCTAAGTAAGCATGATAAGGATGGAGGGTGGAGCCTGAACCATGCAGCAGTAGACTCTAAATCAAATTATTGTCATGCTCCCTAATTATTGTTCACTGTCTGGAGTCTCGAGTGACATAAACCAGTGATGCCCTCTTGAGTTTTCACACAGCGCCAGAAGTCTGAGGCTGTGGTGAATGTGTTAAACACTGAACCATGACTTTTACTGCTGTTTTTTTTTCCCATAGAAAACTGTGAAATAAATCACTAGCTATTACACACAAATTTCTAGAAACTAAAATACATAGCTCTTGGTAGTTGACAATACATTTGCACCTACATACTCTCACTTGAGCATCCCAGCAACCTAGAGAAATAGATAGTCATATAATTTATCCATTTCCAAAGATGAGAGAACAGATTCAGAAGTGATTAGGTCACACATGTGACAAGTGGCAGGGTTAGAGCCATTTCCAGTCTTCTGAATTCCAAACTGATCCTTTTCTTACGTGCCACTGTCTCCTGCATGAAACTAACTAACACTGTCGATTTGTTTGATTGCTCTGGTCTCTCTGACTAGCTGCATTCTACTGTGTGGGCATAGAAAAGAAGTGGCTAGTGCAGCAGTAAGATGATCCAGTGTCCTAGCCTTACAGATGATCTATTGCACAATATCCCCAGACGGGGACCTAGGAAGCAGCTCTAGAGAACAGCTGAAAATTCAGCCCATCCAAATATAGGATCTGGCAGAAGTAAGGCCTGCTTGAGGGTGGTTGGTAGGGTAATAACATGGGTATAATAATTTATAGTTTTAATTTGAGTATTTCACTTAAAATGTCATATGTTGTGTACGAGTGTGATATTGCTATATCACAGAATTACATGCTTATGATTTTATAATAAAAAGGGGTACTATTTGTCCAGACCCTGTATTTGGGACCTACAGCAATTCTAAAAACAAAACCAACCAACCAAACAACAAACAAAAGTCCTTTCCCATGCTGAACAAAACACGTAGAGAATGTAGATAGGGCACAAAGCATCAACACTCTAGAGACATTCTGGCATTATTTCTTTCAGGCCTGGCGTGGCTGACCCCCAGCATGCGAGCCTTCACTTCCCTTTCCTGTCTTTACAGGAGATACTACTGGGTGACCAAGACACTCAGCTCGAATTGCTCACCAGGTTCAGCACAGCATCTGAGTGGGCTACTCATTAAGCTTGGTCTGTCAGAGGAAATATTTTGGTATTCCTGCTTTAGGTCAATGATCTGAACTGCTTTGCATTACTTTGCAGCAACAAGAGCATAGGTTTTGACTGGCTTAAACCATAGAGCTCTTTTTTCTTTAGCTGCATCATCTGGCCAAGAAGTTTTAAGTCTCTCTATAGAGACTAAAATGAGACTAATGATACCTTAATGCGCAGCAGTATTGAGAAGACTAAACGAGGTAATAAATATGGGTCGCTTAGCTCATTGCCTGGCACACAGGAAGCATGGAGCAAATTAGTGACCTTATTATTGATGTTACGTAAGGCCCATGTGAAAAAGAAGATTAATTTTATGAGTTTGATAAGAATACATTACTAATATAATTAAAATTGAGGAATCAGATAAACCTAATGAACATGAAAATAATGTATTAACTGCTTTTGCAATGATAATTTTTATGTCTCTCTATTATATATTAATTACATAAAACAAAACTGGTCTTATGAAAAATGAGTCTCAAGAATAAAGCATAATTGGAAAGATATTAGTAAAACTGACCTTTTTGCTTCCTTTTTTATTGGTTCTTAAAAAAAAGCATTACTTCTTTTGTCATAAAAGAACTGTAATAAAGAACTTTAACTAACTCCAGAGGAAATTCTTGTTTGGGAGGATTTCATAATAATGACTTGAAGAATTAACTGATCACTGGACTAGCAAACAAAGTAGAAGAGAAAGAATAATAGCAAGCCCAAGGGCATTTTTCCTGGCTAAGAAAACTAAGCTGGGAACTGTTCAAGGACAAACTCCCTTAGCTTTTCTGGAGTGGCTGACTTTTAAAAGCAATTTGCTTACCAATTTTAAATTATTATGAGATAGTACTGAGAATGGTAAGCAAACAAGAAGTTAAAACTAAAGTCCATATTTTTGGCACACACTTTGGTCAAGAACTGAGGTACCAGGTTCAGGTGTGTGTTTACAGACTCGGAGCTAGAATTCACTCAGCGGGAGAGTGCTGGTGTTCTAAACGGAAAGTGCAGAAATGTCAAATCTACCCAACATATGTACTTCTATGGGCAGAGAGACATACGTACATCTTCTTGGGCAATTTTTGATGTTACTTAGAATAATACTCTGATGTGCTTATTACAGTGTAATGTTTAAGATTTAGGAGCTAATTTAAAGAGAGAGAATATATTTACTTCATCGAAAGCATTTTCAATTTACTTCAGACAGTGTACAACGAAATTTTGAATAATGATGCGGCAATTGGATTACTATCTATTAAGGAGTCTACTCAAACATATGTTTATTATTTTATTTACTCTTTAACTCAACAAATATTGTTGTATTACTATATGTGAGGTTAGTATTATAATGACTGGTAAGGTAGAACTGTCCTCCTCAAGGAGCTCACAGTTATACAGTTAAGAGGACAAATTCTCTCAGATGAAAGGCTACACTCAATGGCATCTGAGATCTCTTTCATTTCTGAGTCTGTGTCTCAGCTAAAAAGTATGTTTCTAAAATGGCAGTGCTCAGTGCTGGCGAGAGCTCGGGGCAGCAGGGACTCTATGTGCAACTGGTAGGTTTGCGAACACTCCAAAGCTCATTTTGGAAAATAACTTTGCAATATGTATCAACTCCAAAAAGAACTAGAAATTTCACTAATTGGACACAATTCTGAAAAAACAATGAATAAAAATATGGACATAAGTAAACAAAGGTGCTTGTCATATCTTTATAATGGTAAAAACCTGGAAACCTAAACATAGAAGGATAAAAAAATGGCTAAGCAAATTAAATAGATCCCTACAACAGAATACAAAGCAGCCCTAAAGTGGTACCTATGTGGAATTTTGAACTGGTAAATACTGATGCAGAAAGTCTGAGCACAAACATTAGGCACTCAATTACATACGTGATGCTTTACCATGTATGTACACATGTACTACATTTAGTTATTTATATATTACTTATGAGAATGTAAAAATGTTTGGAAATTATAGCTACAGATTTTTTTCTGGTGGCATTCAGATGGCTACAAGACTTCCAGGGTTCCTTTTACATGGTGCTACTTTTTGCATGAGTAAATCTCAATCCCTATACATCCAAAATTATTTGGTACATAATTTCTCTAGATCAGAGAAAGAATAGTTTCAGAAATGCACTCTTAAACATTGGCATTTTGACATTACCGAGTTCAATGTATTGGAAATGACAGTCGTACTTCTGTTTTAGAATATTAAATGTAAAGATTTAACACTTTTGTTAGAAATTCTCTTTTTTTAGTTTCCTAGAATGCTGGAGTTTAGTAACAATGTTTTTTTTTTTTTGCCATGAGAAAGCTTTGAGCAGCTGTGTGGGAGTCCCTGGATGTTCCATTTAGGTGTCTAATTGTGCAGACGTGTTATCATGACTGGGCCAAGTTCCTGCATTTTCTTTCTTTTTTTATACTTTTATTGCATATTTTATTGTTGTTCTATTACAAGTTCCTGCATTTTCTTAATTGTTGCCATGAAAGAGAAAATGGCAGGCATTTCTCTTTGTTGAGAAATTTTTGTTCTTAGAAATTTTTGAAGCACTTTTCTAAAATTCACTGTAAGATTTCAAAGGAAACCTTCTAAAAAAATCTAGTGGTGGCCTTCAAGGTCTGGTGTCAGGGATTAAAAATGTATAGAGAGCGGTTTATTTACGATTTAGTAAAGAGAAGCACATGCTAACAGTGGATGCTGCATTAATAATCATCAGGAATGCGGACAATAACAAAGTCAAGGGCAAATAGGAGAGCTCTCAAGGCTCAGAGGAGCACAGGCCCTCAAGGAGGGGCGCATGAATCACGTATTCTGTCACTTCAGTTCCTCTTCTCCCCCCAGGGTGCATCTCTCCAAGGAACGTTAATAAATATCAGAACTTCGTAACTAAAAATTTTATTCCCTATTCTTCCTCCATTATTTTCTCATTTGCACACCAAAAATGAAGTGGTAAATAACAGCAACTCTCATGTATCAAACAGTTATTAAATGCTAGGCTCCATAGCAAAGTTATCTTTTTAAATCCTCCTAATCATCCTGTGGAGTAGGAGTTATTTCTGTGATCTAGGCCCCAGTGGAAGGTGAGCTGCTTCAATGTTATGTGGGTGGCCATGGAGCCGCCATCAGAAGGCAGCCTGAACACTTAGAGGCTCATATTCTTTTCACCCTTGCTTTCCAGTAGATTCCTAAATGTCTGACAGGTAAGCAACAGTGAGAATAAAAATGAACCAAATCAGGGGATCCCAGACAGAAAAGGACCTACTAGCAGGCCTAAAAGTGACATTGAATTGACTTCCAAACTCGTTGCTTTTGCTACCTCCTTTGAAAGCCCCTTTGCAAACAGCACCTCCAGGCCTGTAATATATTCTTTCCATCTGGAGATCAGTAGGCTTCAGGGAAAATGATAAAGTTGGGCGCCTGCTCCCTTTTGCCTACCTAGACAGCCTCGACAGCCAACTCCTAGACAAGCTACTTTAAAGTGATCCACATGGATATGTACTTGGAAGGCTCTGAGTAATGCCAAGAAGGGCTCCTGGTCATGTGAGAGCTGTAGTGAGAATAAAAAAGCACATGAATCAGATGCTTAGCAGAATTCTGACTGCAAGAGAGAAGCCACTTAACGGGGTGAAGACACGTGAATGGAGATTTGGGATACTGGCAGTCTCTCCATGCCTGCGTCCTCTCTTGTTTCACATAGCATGGATTTAGGTAATGAAAAGTGACATGCAGCCATGCATACTTAAAAAAAATTAAAAAGCAGAACTAGTAAAAGAAGGCTTTAGAAAGGAGATGTAGAACAAAGTATGGCAGTCACTGTTAACTTCAAGTTAAAAATGGACAGCGGGAATAACCCCAGAAATACTTGAATGGTTAAGGAGCCACTGAGCTGCTCTGAAGCAACGCCCAGCTGGGAAGAAGGGTCTCAGAGCCTGAAGCCTAGGCTGCTGGCCGTGCACTGCTTGGCAGACTTGCTAAACTGCACTGGGCCAGGGGTTGGAGGCTGGTCTCTCGACCAGGGGTTGTGAGACCTTGTGCTGGTCTTCTTGCACAGGGGAGGTAATATACTCCTTTCCTTCCACTCTCTGGCTTTCCAACACAAGACATTGTACTAAACAAGAATAATCAAGAGGAGGAATGTCATTCAGTATTTCCACCCCATCTATTGTCCCTTCTGACAATCTTGATCTATCTCTGAAGTTTTTAAAACCATATTCAACTAAGACAGAGTGGGTTATCCATTTATCACACGTGAAATTTGGATTATAATCCAAATTTCCTCCAGTCTGTTTGCAATTTCTTCTGCTTGGAGTGAAAGGTTTACTCTGAGAGTGGCTGTAAGGCTTTGGGGCTGCCTGAGGTTTTGTGAAAGAGACAACTTGGGCGATGATTTGTTTGAAGCTGAAAGGTAGAATTTGCTTCCTTTCAGCTTTGAGATTTGGGGCTGAATCACTTTTCAGTGACTTACAGGGGAAAAAGTGTCAGGCAGCCAAGCTCCCTGCTGGAGTTCTCCACAGGGCTGGAGGTGAAGTGTGAAAACAAAAGCTGTGTCCCTGTTGGTTGGGACAGAAGTGAGCAGGTGAGAACCAGCGAGGCGGATCCGAGCCCTGAAGTAGGCATCTGCCTCACCTCCGGTCCCAGACTTTCAGCCAGCTGCTCCCGTCACGTCTGCCTCCGTCTGCAAGGGCAGACACAAGAGGCTGAAAAAAGCTTCCCTTAACAGCATGGTAGGCTGTTTCGGGAAGAAAAGCAATATGGGGAAATTATGTGGCTTTCTCAAAGCAGATATAATTGCTATGTCAGGACGATAATAAATGCCATATTGGAAATGGTATGTACTGGCAGTGGCTTTAGAGTGTGTTTTTTGGAAGAGCATGGCTGGACTCTAAACTCAAGAGTTTGTCTATTTTCCTTAAATAACTTTTGATGAATTTATCCCACATGCTTTTGTCAAAATGCTTCCTGAAACTGCTTAAATGTTTACTACCTTGCTCTGGTCAGTGTGGCTCAGTTGTTTTGGGTATCGTCTGGCAAACTGAAAGGCGCCGGTTTGATTCCCAGTCAGGGCTTGTACAGAAGATAACCAATCGGTATGTATCCCTCACATCAAGATTTCTCACCCTCTCTTTCTCCCTCCCTTCTCCTCTCTCTAAAATCAGAACTTAAAAAAAATTAAGTTAAAAAACATGTTTACTACTTTTTAAAAGTAATAATTATTTCTGAAGCAAAACACAATTTTGTTGCAATTCAAATAATTCCAATATGATAGGTTCTTATTTTAAAGAATTTGTATTTATCATTTTAATATTATACAACAGGTAGTACAATTCCATTTTTATTCAGAAAAACAGATGGAAGAGGCCAAAATTACTATATCTCTCCTGCTTAATTAATACAAAAGATACAAAGATTACACATATGATAACTAAGATGACAACAGAAGGTTAATTTAAACAATTTAGGTGAGCCTACAGCATTACAAGAGAGCTGTAAAAGTGACTTATCTGAAGACAACAATTAGGGAGAGAATAAAAATAGTATCTGTTTCATTGAAAAAACAATTCACTAATGTAATACTCCCTTAAAATTTTAGATTGCTTTCTTTGTTAACATGTATATTTTTAAAAATACATTTGAGGTTGTGTATTGGAGAAAGAACAAGCCTTGGAGTTAGATCACTCTGGGTTTGAAATCTGGCTTTATCTTACAGTATCTGATTTTGGAAAGGTCATTTAACCTTCTGAGCCTCAGCTTTAGCATCTGTAAAATGGATACCAAATGCTCCTTTGAATAACAATGAAAATGAGCACTTTTTTCAATGAACCAAACATTTGATAGCCTGGTATTAAAAACAAATAGTTTAGATTGATTAAGGAGTAATGAATGACTACCTTTGATTGTTAAATTTAACTAGATCCTTAAACTAAGATGACATCTACTAATCTTTAGAGATGCATGTAAAACTATTAAAGTATTATCATGTTATTCAAACAGAAGGAAAAAGAACCCTCTGTAACACACTTCATTAGTTCTCTTGAGAATAATAAGTTTTGGCATCATAGGCCAAAAGAAAGTTTCTGCAGAATTTAGCATTTCTGAGGTTTAATGATACTACACACACAACCACTGACATTTAAACAGTAATGGACTGAGGGCTAATTTGCCTCAAGCTTATTACTCAGGTATCGGTAATAGAAAAAACACTGAGTCTTCTGTTTGGAAAATATATAGCCCAAGAGCCAGTTTTAAATCACTTAGTAATTTATCAGCATTTTAGCCCAGTCATTAATGGCACTTACTATTTAATGGGGAGAGGTAGACAGTGAGAAAAAAGAAATTAATATCTCCTAGAAGGTAATTCATATCTTGGAGAAAAATAAAGCAGGTGAAGGGGATAAGGAGAGCAGAGGAAAGGATGTTGCAATTTTGAACAGTGGGTCAAGTAAGATTTCCATGAGAAGGTAACATCTGAAGAAGACTCGAAGAGGGTAAGAAAGAAGCCATGTGGACATCAAGAAACAGGCACAGGGGATAGCTAAAGCCAGGCCTTGTCGGGAAATTGTGCCTGGGGTACTCAGACAGTAGGGGGGACAGTGATTTAACCACGGGAGTGATATATTCTGTTAGCTTTGAAATACGTTTCTTTGGTCTGCAGGGGAAAGGGGCAAGGTTGGAAGCAGGGAGATCAGTGAGGAGGCTTTGTGATGAACCCAGAGCGAGATGGTGTGGCCTGGACCAGGGTGGTGGTGGTGCAGGTTCTGAGAAGCAGTGGGATTTTGGAGGAAAGCCAATAGGATTTGCTGACAGATTGAATGTGGGTGTGAAATTAGAGGGGAATTAAAGATTACAAAACTTTTAGCTCAAGCTGCTGTAAGACAGAGGTGTCATCAGCTGAAATAGAGAAGACTGGAGTAGAGCAAGGTTGTGGGGGTGTGAGTGGTGGGGGACCAGGAGGCGGGAGGTCATGTTGTGCACATGAAGTCTAAGACGATTATTAGACACCCAAATGGAGATGTTAAATGGGCAGTTGGATGTTGAAGTCCAGAGCTCAAGGAAGAGATTGCACTTGGAGAAATAAATTTGGGAGTCAGCAGTGTATAGAGAATTTATAAATGTGAGGGTGGATGAGATCACCAAGGAAGTGAATATATCTTTGATGAATATTCTTATTCATAAACACTTATCCTTATCTGTGGTCATTTCATCAGGACAGATTTCTAGGAGTGAAATTATTAGCTCAAAAGGCATGCACAAGGCTCTGTCTACATATGCCAACTTTCACGGTGGCAACGATTCAGATTACCAGCCAATACTGAATATTATACTTTAATGTTTTCTTAATTGGACACATATAATAATGGTGCTTATTTTTGATTTGATTTTTCTGATGATCAGTGAAGTAAAAAAATTCTATAATGTATTTGTTGGTCATCTTTATTTCTTCTGTGCATTGGCTGTTACATCTGCCTTACAGTAAGTTTTCTGTTGGGGTACTTTTTAAAGAAAATGTAATTTGCATAATCTATAGCATTGTTATTTTAATTTATTATTCTATTTTTTTTTATGTGTAGGATAAGGAAGTATAATACAAGCTAAGAAGAGGGATCAAATTGATGCCTAGTAACATTCCAGGCCATTTTATGTGCTTGGGCGGGTAATGGCAGCTGTGAGACTAGGAATTATAATAAGAAATACATATGTGGTCTTCGTCCTTGTTTCTGGACCAGAACTCCTAAAACACTTGGAATTTCCTACATCCTGAGAATGGTGAAGGTGTCTTTCGTTATGTTAATAGAGACTTTTGGACCACACCTCAGGATGGGACCTGGTTGTCAGCAGAACCCACCCTGTGATTAGTGGGTTGGAATTTTCAGTCCCACCACTGACCTCTAACTTCCAGGGAGAAGAGAAGGGCTGGATAATGAGTTTAATCACCAATGGCCAATGCCTTAATCAATCGTACCTACCTACAGAAGCCTGCATAAAAACCCGAAAGGAGAGAGGGTTCAAGAGCCTTTGGGCTGGTGAGCATGTGGAGACTCATGGAGAGCAGTACACCAGGAGGGGGCATGGAAGCTCCTTGCCATTTATACCTCATCCTCTGCATCTCTTCCTTTTGGCTCATCCTGCCTTAAATCCTTTTATAATAATTGATAATGATATTGATTATAATGATAATCTAGGAAGTAAAATGTTTCTCTAAGTTCTGTAAACTACTTTAGCAAATTAATCAAATCCAAGACATGGTTCGTTGGAACTTCCCATCTATAGCCAGTGGATCAAAAGCACAGGTGATGACCTGGCTTCTGAAGAGGGGGTTGTGGGGGCAGCCTTGTGAAACTGAGTTCTTAACTTATGGGATCTGATCCCATCCCCAGGTAGACAGTGTCAGAATTGAGTTAGATTGTAGGACATCCAGCTGGCACCAGAGAATTTCTTATTGGTGTAAGGAACCCCTCTTCCCCCCAGCACACGTTAGAATTGGACCCAGAGCTTTTAGCAGTTCTAAAGTATTAAAATATTGAACTACAGTTGGGAAAGCATACATAATATAGGCCATTTAAAAAATACGTAATGGAAAGAAAAAAACAATTCAAAAGAAGTTTTCAAAAATTAAAACACTGTGGGCTTCTAGCCAAGATGGAGGTGTAGGTAGACCCACTTTGCCTCCTTGTACAACCTAAGAGGGATCGTAACTAACTTTAACACTAAAAATGACCATAAGTGCCAGAAAATCAAACTGTATGGAAGTCCAACAACCAAAGATTCAAGGAAGAAATACTCATCCAGATGGGTAGGAGGGGCAGAGCTGGAAAGCTGGGGCAGAGAGGACACAGTGTGGCAGTGGTGAGGCAGTAGCAGAGAGGCAGTGGAGGTGGATGGCGGAGAGGGTGGTCCCACATTCATGTGTGGTGGGTGAAAACTGGGAGAGGTACACCTGGGGAGTGAGCTGTCCCAGCCCCAGACCAGACCTTGCAGCCCAGGGTTTCAGCCCTGGGCAAATAAAGACTCGTAACTTCTGGCTGTAAAAACCAATGGGGTTTGGGCCTGCAGAAGAAACTGCCAGTCTCTTACAGTCCATTAAAGGACCCGAATGGTCCTAGAACATATGCAAACCCACCCAGTCAGGGATTTAGCATCAGAGAAGCAGCTGGAAGGGCACCTATTGCAACGGGAAGTGGGGGAAGTGACTGGAAATAGGGCTAGAGCTGAGTGAGTGGCATTGTTCCCTCTGCAACTCCTCCCCCACATATGTTGCCACCAAACTGTGAAGTAGTTTTCCCACACTGGTTAATACCTGAGGTTCTGCCCCTTACAATGTAACAGCTACACCAAGACAGGGAGTCAAAGCAGCTCTACCTAATACACAGAAACAAACACAGGGAGGCTGCCAAATTGAGGAAACAAAGAAATATGGTTCAAATGAAAGAACAGAACAAAACTGTAGAAAAAGAATTAAGTGAAATGGAGATAGCCAACCTACCAGATACAGAGTTGAAAACACTTGTGATAAGGAGA
>PVKM010024185.1:0-20693 GCA_004027735.1 Carollia perspicillata
TTATTATGTTGTTACAGTTGTCCCATTTTTTCCCCTTCACTCCCCTCCACCCTGCCCGCCTCCCACCCACATTCCCCGTTTAGTTCCTGTCCATGTGTCATACTTATACGTTCTTTAGCTGCTACATTTCTTGCCCTCCCCCACACTATTCTTGCCCTCCCCATTTATTTTCTACCTACCATCTATGCTACTTATTCTCTGTACCTTTTCCCCCTCTCTCCTCCTCCCACTCCCCTGTTGCTAACCCTCCATATATTCTCCATTTCTGTGGTTCTGTTCCTGTTCTAGTTGTTTGCTTAGTTTTTCTTTTTATTTTAGGTGTGGTTGTTAATAATTGTTTATCTTCTTTTTCTTAGATAACTCCCTTTAACATTTCATAAAATAAAATAAGTGCTTGGTGATGACGAACTCCTTGAACTTGACCTTATCTGGGAAGCACTTTATCCACCCTTCCATTCTAAATGAAAGCTTTGCTGGATAGAGCAATCTTGGGTGTAGGTCCTTGCCTTTCACGACTTGGAATACTTCTTTCCAGCCCCTTCTTGCCTGTAAGGTCTCTTTTGAGAAATCAGCTGACAGTCTGATGGGCACTCCTTTGTAAGTAACTGTCTCCTTTTCCCTTGCTGCTTTTAAGACTCTCCTTATCTTTAACCTTGAGTAATGCAATTATGATGTGCCTTGGTGTGTTCCTCCTTGGGTCCAACTCCTTTGGGACTCTCTGAGCTTCCTGGACTTCCCAGAAGTCTATTTCCTTTGCCAGAATGGGAAAGTTCTTCTTTATTATTTGTTCAAATAACTTTTCTACTTATTGCTCTTCCTCTTCTCCTTCTGGTACCCCTATAATTCGGATGTTGGAATGTTTAAACATGTCCTGGAGGTTCCTAAGCCTCTCCTCATTTTTTTGAATTCTTGTTTCTTCATTCCTTTCTGTTTGGTTGTTAGTTTCTTCCTTCTGGTCCACTCCAGTGATTTGAGTCCCAGTTTTCTTCCCATCACTATTGGTTCTCTGTACATTTTCCTTTATTTCCCTTAGTGTAGCCTTCATTTTTACATCTAATTTGTGACCAAACTCAACCAATTCTGTGAGCATCCTGATTACCAGTGTTTTGAACTGTGCATCTGATAGGTTGGCTATCTCTTGGTCACTTAGTTGTATTTTTTCTGGAGCTTTGATCTATTCTTTTGTTTGGGGTTTTTTTGTTTTGTTTTGTCTTGATGGCTGTTACATAGGGAGGGGCAGAGCCTTAGGTGCTCACCAGGGCAGGGCAACCCAGTTGCTGGTTTGTGACACTGTATGTGGGGCAGGGGTCTGAGAGGGAACAATGGAGCTTGCTCTGCTCTCTGCTGGGTTTCAGTCCCCTCCCCTGCTTCCCACAAGGAAACTGGGCCCTTCTGGTGCTGATTCCCAGGTGGGTGGGCTTGTGTACATTCTAGGACTCTGTGGGTCTCTCCAACAAACTCAGGCGAGTCTCTCCTGAGTCTGCTCAGGAGAGAGACCCTGGGGGTCTCTCCCGACACCTCAACTCCCACACGTGTTTTCAATCGGTGTTTTGAGGCTTTATTGCCCCACACTGGGACCCTGGGTTTGCAGTCTGTCTCACTCTCCAGTTTCACCTGGTTTATCTGTGTGCAAACGTGGGACCATCGGGTCCGAGAGCTGCCTTGTGCACCACGCCCCTCCACAATGCGCTGCCTCGCTGGGTCCGCCAACCACCACTTTGCTGAGACCCCTTTTACCCAGCCGCCCAACTCCACCCCTCCTACCGGTCTGGATGAATGTTTCTTCTTTAACTCCTTGGTTGTCAGACTTCCATACAGTTCAATTTTCTGTTGGTACTGGTTGTTTTTTGTTTCTAAATTGTTGTCCTTATTTTGGTTGTGCGAGGAGGCAGTGGTTCTACCTACACCTCCATCTTGGCCGGAAGTCCCCAAAGTACTTCTTGACTGCCACCCTCCAACCCTGACTTGCCTTGCTCTAGTGCCCTTATCGTCTCGAACTCACGGGCCTCCTGGCACCTGCTTGGCCCCGCTGGCCCCTTAGAGGGCTCCCTGCACAGCAGCTGGGCAGTCTTGACAAATGCCCATCTGGGAAGAGGGACTATGTGGTACTTAAGGCAGGGCAGTGACAAGGTCCAAATCCCAGCCCCTCGTGTGACCCTCCCATCTACCATGTCACTCACTGCCACCCTCCTAGGAACCCCAAAATGCTGGCAGGTCCAGGTGCATCCCACTGGGTGTCACCCTCTGGCCTTAGCTGGGCTGAAAGGCGCTGGCACGTTAGACTGTCACCTAACTCTGACTGACCTCCCGGCCCCCAGACATGTCCTGCAAGCGTTTCCAAATCTCCCGGGTTAATGGTAGTCACGACATCCAGGCATCCCAACACTTACCGTAGAGTGAGCCAGTTCCAATTCTGTCACCTCCCTGGAGTTCCTCCAGGGCAGGAACCATATTTTGCCCACCTGGGTTCACACAGAAAATGTTTGTATCTGGTGGGATCCGAGCAAGTAATAGGTGGGCCACTCCAGTTAGGATAATCTGAGGAGGGTTTAACAAAGGGACTGTTTGCAAAGGTGTGGGCCAGCAGTGGGTCCTGCAATGTGGGGCGACGGCCCCTGGGAGGAGCGTGGTAACAGAGACCAGCCCTGTGTGCAGGGCAAGAGTGGGAAGTGGTGGGGGGAGGAGATGTGAGGGGGGAAGGTGGTCAGTGATAAACACCGAAACACCTTCCTTTCCCTCAGCCCTTTCACCTGCGGGTGTCTCCCTCTGGCCACACCCACCTGGAAGTCAGAAGGCTTGAGAGCCCCCTGATGCAGTCCACAGGGGCCAGTCTCCCAGACATAGAGCAGGGTGGAAAGGGCTAGAGGGACCCTGAAGGGCAAATTAAAATGTCAATCCTGGGGCTCAATAAATGTCAGTGGATCCGAATTTAACTGATGAGATGGCTGAGCAGGGCCACGCAGGATGAATGACCACCTCTCCAGGAGAAAAGGACATTCCAAGCCAAACAAGTGCAAAGACATGGCTGTGGGCTCAGCTTGCCTCATGCTGGGTGTGGAGGCGGCAGTCAGGTAGACTGGGTTGGAGAAACCAAGAGTGAGCATGACAAACCCCACCACCACCCTGCAGGGACCGGCTGAGCAGAGCTGTGTAGCTGGCCTGTACAGGACTTCCTTGGGCTGAGTTTCCCAGCTGGGAGGTGGGTTTGGAGAAGCAGAGGAAGCCTGAGATGCGGGTCAGGAAAGGCACACACATTCGGCAAACTTGGCAAGCCCACTCAGTACTGGTGCTGAGGGCTGCAGAGTGAACAAGAGGAGGCGCCAGCCCCGGGGAGCCCATCATTGGCTGGGCGCAGAGTGGAGGCCGAGGCCCATTTCCTCGGCCAGAGTAGATGCTCAGGTTTCGAAGGACAGAAAACAGTGCTGATGAATACGCAGAGAGTGGGCCTCCAGCGGGAAGCACTGCCTCTGGCTGGCTGGAGGGAGCTGACCTAAGTGGAAACTGGAAGCAACTGTGACTATCTGCAGTAGTCATCCCACTGATGCTTCCGGAAGATTATTTTAATAGCGGAGGGAGGGCACATTACCAAGAAATATTTCCACCACAGGTCAGTGCAGCAGAAAAGAGCAGGAGCTATGAGGTCAGACGGGCCTGTCCCCGAACTCGTCTCAGCCTGGGCTTCTCACTCCTACACATGCGCAGCGACCACAGTGCCGTCGTGAGAGCCGCTTGGAAAACAGCGTGCACAAAACTGGCACCAAGTAAGCCCACAGTACATTGGTTTGTCTTCTCTGCTCCTACAACCATGTGCTACAGACCCCAGGCTGAAAGGACGTGATTTCTGCATGGACAGCTGCCTCTGCTGGGCAGCTGGGTTGTCACGGTAACTCGCCAGCAGTGTGGCAAAGCTGGGTTAGGGCCCTGAGCTGGAGGAGGAGGAGAACAGCTTCTACCACTGGGGAATAGGCAGCTGGAGACTGAAAGTGGACAAGGAAAAGCGGCACAAACCCAACAGGGACTCCACAGTTGTGCAATCTGTGAGGTGGGAAGGGGGTTGGTGCCACCACTACGACAGTCAAGGAGGATGAGGGCAGGGCAGAAGCCAAAGCTGGGAGAAGAGTGGCAGCCAAGGTGACCCAACCGTGAGCAAGTGGCTGAGCTCAGCCTGTAGCCTTGACCTCAGCCCCAGCTCAGAGCTTTCATGTGGACAGAGTTCCTCTGTCCGCCCTCTGTGAGCCAAATGCCCCGGTACTCTGGTGGCCTTGACTCTGTTGGTCTCTTTCTCAACTCTTCAGTGGGTGGCAGCCCTTCCAAATTCCCCATTACCTGCTCCATCTTAAGGCTCAGAGGAGGGCGGTGGGCAGACAAACAGTGGTCCAGCGCAGAGTGCCACAGACTCTGTGTGGGTCTCACCCTACAACTCTACACCATCATTTAGGAGCCAGCAGTTCACCCTGATTCCCAGACACCCTGTCCCCTTACATACAAGAGGTCCCACCCAGTCTTTTATTTTTTATTTTTTTTTTTAATTCTCACTTGAGGATGTGTTGATTGATTTGTGAGAACAAGAGAAACACCAGTGTGAGAAAGAAACATTGCCTGGCTGCCTCCCATATGCGCCCTAACTGGGGGTCGAACCCACAACCTAGGTGTGTGCCCTGACCAGGGATCGATCCTGCAACCTTTTGGTGCACAGGATGTTGCCCCGACCAACTGAGCCACCAGGCCAGGGCCCACCCAGTCTTACCCCAAGGTTTCTCCCCCCGGCACCATCAGCACTTGGAGCTGGCTGGTTCTTTGTCCTGTATGTCACAGCACACCCAGCAGCATCCCTAGCCCCTAGATGCCACCCTCAGCTGCAACAACCAGCAGCGTCTCCAGACAAATGTCCCCAGTTGAGGACCACTGCCTTATCCCTTGTATAACAGCTTTCTTTTCTCCTAAACATGGTGAAGATTTTAAAAATTCAACTTTTATCCACTAATAAGCATGTTCACTCAATATCCTTCTGGGTGGGGAGGGCAGAGGAAATAAGATTCAGGGGGAAGAAAAGCAATGAACGGCCGGCCGGGCACTGAAGAGCACTGAAGGCAACCCATGGTGCTGCTCTGTCCCTGTCCATCACATGCATCTTCCTATTTGTTTTCTGCTCTTACTCCCTTTCTTTCTGTCCCCTGCCTAAGCCCGAGGACGGCTGATTGCTCCCTAGGACACCCAAGAACGTGAGCCGAGGATGGAGCTGTGAGAGCCCCACCATACCCGCTCCGCCCATCCCTTCGTTGCCCAGCCTGGAGGAACTGCTGCCCCCAAGCCCCTGCAGAAAAAACTGCCTCATAGCCCACCCGCGACTATCTTTTCTATTGTTGCCTGTATATATGAAGCTATGAAAATGTTTGTGATTGGAAGCAGCTTTAGGTAGGGTACATTATTTTACATTTGGAAAAGATAAAAACCAAGTTTCAGTTAAGGGCTCCTTTTTCATCCTGGTTAGTCCTGGACAGACATCAAAGATATGGCCAAAAGCCACACCTCATCGTGGGTTCTCTCCAAGAAAGCACACCTTGATTCTTAGGGCATGGATGTGAACTCCAGTTTTGCAGGGTCATCAGCCTAGTCCTGGCACGGGAAGGCATCCTATGAGCAACAGACACTGGGCGTCCAGCCAGCGTGGGTACAATCCACTGGGTAAGGATCGACAGAGATGTGCAGCCCCGTCCTGCACTGGTCCTTGGGAATACTCCATAAATGTCTTCATGCTCGCCAGCTCCTATACTAGACATCTACCTGTGCACAGACTCCTAAATTGAGAATCCAAATTTTAACTATATATATATATTTATATTTATATACATTTATATAAAACAAAATAGATTTAATAGAAGTGCAACAAGGGCCATGTGATTCCATGGCATCTATAGCCCAGGTCCTTCACACAGAGCAGCAACCTCACTCTGTACCCAAAAAACAAAACCAAAACAAAAAAGACGAAGAACAGGCCAAGACGAAGCAGGCGCTGTCCCTGGCGGGGCCTCACAGCTTGGTCTGAGGGCGGTGGCTGCTACAGCCCCCTCGTGCACTGCAGCCTCTTACGTGACTGTGCTGCAGGTGGACCAGGTGGCTGGCCTTTCACCGTCTTGGCCGATCTACTGTTCGGGCAGATCCCATAGGTTAGTCGCCTGAAATATCCTCCAAGATGAGAACATTCACCTCCATAACATAAAACCCTAATCGCTACGGCCCCAGGTCTTCTCAGAGTCCTGAACCCAGCTGCACTTCTTTTCCTAGCCAGCATGAAATGTGTGTCTGATCTCGGCTCAGCAGCCTCCAGAAAAAAGGGCTTGGAAAGTGGTGTCACGCACACCGTCCAGCCACAACCCAGGAAAACAGACCACTTGTTCTGATGGGGCCGACGAAGCTTTCCCAGAGCTTGCGCGTACTCGGGCACTCCGCAGACCCCGTCTGGATCAATGGCAGTGCCTCTGGGGTTGGTGCAGGCCCCATGGCCACTCAACACGCCCACTTCTGCCCCTCTTGCACCCACTCTACAGCCTTTCTGCACCAGTAAAGTCAAGGGATTTTAGCTTTTTTCCCTGACCTGCCACATACAGTTCCAGGAGGCTGGAGAGCTTTTTAGTCAATACCAGGGCTCCATGTTCCATCAGGTGGAGGACTAACCGAAGTAGCTCTTTTCCAGAGTCTTTGATCTTTGACACCAAGCCATGGAATACTGCATATAAAGGGTTCTTGAAAAACATGTCATGTTCATTATTACATAAGAGCCTCTGAAAAAATTCCTGGGCAACTTGAACAAGATCCTCGTTTTCCTGGAGGTGTGTCTCAAATATTTTCCTCTCCTCTTCTCCTAGATCAACGAAATCATAGGTCGCATTCAGCAACGTAACGCCTGAATTTTCTCCTTCCAGGAGCTCAGGGCTGACCTCTCAGCTGCAGCCGCAGCACCAATGCCTCTTCCAATCGCCAGCGCAAGTTCCCCAGCCGTCTTACTTTTTGAGTGTGGAGAGAGCGTCCTGAGCCTTTTGGTGGCCGGGGGTGGGTGGGTGGGGGTGGTTCACCATCACGCGATACAAAACTGCTGTGTATTTCAGAGTCCTGGCTCCCTGAGGCCATTGGATTCTTGTGTCCACTGCAAACGCCACCGAAGTTCTCCCAAATTTTAACTTTTGAGCTTCCATATGTTTTGTCCACCTACTGATAGTGAGTGGGAGAGCAGCGAACAAGAGAGATATTGCTCCGGAGCCAACAGAGGTGTGGAAGTGCTATGCTGAAAGATGCCAGACATAGCAGGGGCCCCCAGAGCAACGAAAAGACCACTGGGCCCAACTCCACTGCGTGCTTACTCAGTTTTCTATCTATAAAACAAAGACATCAGTCCTACCTGCCACCCACAGTTGTCACCAAAGCTGGAGAAACCCTAGCAGTGGGCGGGAGGTGAGATCACAAAGGTGAGACCGTTGTGCAGAATGAAAGTGCCCCGCAGAGGCAGAGGTCCCCCAGGAGCGGCATTCGGAAGCCACAAGGACCCCAGTGAGGAAGCACCCTGCCACTCAGAAGGCAGAAGAAACAGTGAGGCCAGCTCTGAAGCTCTGGGAACCAGTGGGGGCGAAGAGGTCAGAGGGGAGGCTCCAGGCCACGGCAGCACGAACGTCCTGCACGGCTGCACACCCAGGCCCCTGCGTCACCGCACCTCAGGAAGCTGAGGCTCATTGGCACGGCCGAGATCCTCCCAGCCCCTCACCAGCAACACTGCTTTCCAGCCCTGCGGGCTGGGTAGGGATGGCCCCATCCGACGCGTTTTTCAAGACGCTCACCATATTTTAAAATATGATAAGATTAAAAATAAAAAAAAAACCATCAGTGCTCAGTGGTGCTGGGAGGTGCACTGCAGAGAACTGGGCCGGAGACCAGGAAACGCGAGTTTCCCACCCTGAATCTCTGACTTCATCTGTGAAACCAGGGGCCTCCTCAGGCCCCAAGTCTGCGTGGTGGTGGGGAACGGCCTAAACCACACCCCTTGTGTGCTGAAATAAACTCGAGCCACAGCTGGGTGAGCTCTGACATGCCCTTGCCCTTGGTGAGAACGGCTCCCTATGCATTCCCAACCCCAAGTCACCAAAGGGAAAACTCAAAGTACACACCACTGACAGTGGTTACTTAGGGAGCACAAAGTTCTCCTTTCCCTTAAAAACTCACCACAAACTGGAACAGAAGTAATTTATTAACTTAAATACCACATACCTACTATGTGCCAGACGTTTGGAACATGGACTGAAAAGAAGGAGGAAAGAGTACAGGCCAAGCCCAGGCCACGAGGAAAGGGCAGGGGTGGTGCGGACGGAGGAGCCCGAAGCTGGAGTGCGGGCAGCCCGGCTCCTGCTCTCTGAACGGCCCCAACCCCCTGGTCAGGGCAGAGCTGCAGGCTCCGAGGGCCACCTGGGCCCTGGCCAGGGGACACGCATTTCAAACACAGATTTGGTTTCACCATCGGAATTTTTTTTTAAAGTGGTAATTCCTCTTTCTTTCTTTTATTCCTACCACTATTTTGCAAATGTTAAACTTTAAAAAAGTGGAAAGAATAATACAATCACCATATAGTCAGATTCATTGACTGATAATTTTTTGCAGATATGACAGCTCACTCCTAAGTATTTCAGCATCAGGCTTTTAAAAACATAAATACATGATTTTATAAAGGGAATAGGTAAGACTAAAATTAATTTTTATATATAATGGAAGAAAGAAAAAATATAGATACACAAACTGTCCCTTGGCAAACAGTTTCCTACCAGAAAGAAATTAAGTACAAAGAGAAGCCTACGGGATAGAAGATCAGCAAAAGGCTGTCAAACTAAGTGGAGAACCATATAACTAATTCTCAATTATTTGTACACTGCGGGGACCAGCCTGGGGAGACAAAATTCACAGACAACCCTAGAACCTCATTTCAAGCAAGGGTTCCATTTTTCTTCACCAGCAAACCTTTAACCAGAGCTGGCAGCAAAATTACTGAGTTAACTCAGCTGGCCAAGAACAGTGCCAGGGAGGGAAGTGGACAGATGAAAGCTCCGCTCCCTGCCCATGTGTGCCAGCCAGCAAGGGCACTGGGTGAGCCCGCGGGGCTGGGCGGCACGGCCCACTCCTAGGCCAGGCCCAGCACCCCTTGACAAGGCCAGCTCGTGGGAGAGCCTTCTTTCGAGGTCTCTCTTTACCTCCGCTCCCTGCCCTCAGGAGGCGGTACGAAACATTGGGGAGCAGGCCAGACAGCTTTGGTCAGTCCCAACTGACCAAGAGCTGACTCAGTTTGGCATGTAAGCATCTGGCCTAAAATCAACTGCCAATCAAGCTTTCATAGCATCCAAGGGCATCCCAATTATTCAAGAGCTCCTCTGGAATTCTCAAAATAAAATAGTTTAAATTCACTTTCATTTTTAAAGGTCATAGTTGATACCTGGTATGCCTTATGAGGGAGCCTGTCGTAGTATCAAGCAAATGACAGCAAAGGACCACTGTGTCTGGGTCTAGCTGGCAACTACCAGCTTCGACATAAAGAAACTGGCTTGCTGTTGAAAGTTGAGAAGAAAACTTATGACCACTTTGACTCCAGAAGCCCAAATCACTTGGAAAATTACTAATATTTGGCAAAACAATTTAGCAATTGTCTAAAATGCTGAGGGGAACTGAACTATAATCTATGGCCATCCTCCAGGTAGGGAAGAATAAAACAAAACTCCCAAACTTTTTGTTAAAGATTGAATGACCAAATCAGAGGAAGGAAAGAAATGCAGCTGCTGGGGCAGACGTGAATTTCAGTTAAGTATTCCAATATCATGCAATTTTCGTCAAAAACAAGAATTCTCCAAGAACACAAGAGAACATGAGAAGCCACAGAAGGCAATGAAAGGGTGGATGGAGCCGGGAGCTAAGGAGGCTGCGCCCCGGTGAGGCCAGAGAACCCCACCGGCCCCCACCTGGCCGGCACTCAGCCCCCCGCCGAGGGAGGGGCTCCCCTCCTCACACAGACACAGGAGATGGCATAACTCAGATCAGTTCTGCCTCACAGGAGCTCTCTCACTGCCCTTAGCATCCCTCCCTAAAACGAGGCCCAGCTTGAGAATTTTAAGAGGGAAATGCTTGTCATCCAGAAGTGGCCTGGCCAGGCCACCCCTGCCAGAGGTGGCTGGCTTCTCACTTTTTCCAGGAGTGTTGACGGTGACAGGATGATCTCCGCACATTCTTTGGCTGGGTCCCCATCTGCAGCCAAGGGCACGCCCTTCAAGGTGGCTGGAGCAAGGGCTGCAGTCAGAGCTATACCTGACCGACTCCGGAGGCACCCTGCTGTTGGGTCCCTTGAGCACCAAGCCCCCATACGACCCCCCTGAAGCTATGGCTTGTCCAAAGTGACACATGTAGTTAGCAGCACAGGCCCAAACTGGAGCCCAGGTGTCCCAGCCACAACCACCCATCTCCAGCCCCTTCCACCCTGTGTCTTCGGCAGTGGCGAGGTGGAGGAAACCAAACCCTGGTGCAGCCAGGCACTGCGGCAGGCACTGTGGTGGACGCTGCAGTACAGTCCCTGAACCCAGAGAAGTGAGGCCTTTGACCTGTCAGGGGCGGCTTCTTAAGGGCACAGAAGGGAAAAAAACAAAAGCAAGTTTATACTCAGAGGGAAACATAATCTGTGATTATAAATATTTTATGAGCAAAGAAAGCAGTACTGGCTGAGAGACTGGGGTGTGGAGGGTGGACAGCAAATTAGATCCCAGTTTGCAAAGTGATAGGGCGGCTGGAAAAGCAGTAAAGCCGAGGCTATTCTGGGCTGTGTGCTGCGAGGGCCTGCGTCACCTACTCAGTGTGGGCCCTGGCCAGCGGCTTTGTGGAAACCATAGCCTTCCAGCGGTCAGCAAGAACACCTTGGGAGGAGTGGTTGAGCCCATGGAAGACCAGAAGAGAGGACAGCAAGGACAGTCATTTGAATGACCTGGGCAAACCTCAGCACCTGGGAGGCGGGTGAGGGGATGCAGCGGAGCGGCCAGTTCCCCGCAGACTCGATGATGCAAGGATGAACACACTTTCTGCTGACTAAGGGTGGGGGGAGAAGTGAGCCTGACCCCAGAATGCAAGTGACCTGCAAAGCTAGACAGCAACTCAGATCAAGCTGCCCCATTCACAGCGAAGAGCCCAGCCCCCGAGCAGGTAGCGCTGGGCCGAGAGTATCAATTCCACCTTTCCTTTACCTCAGGACAGGGGTCTCTTCCTCCTGCAGCCTTTGGGAAGCAGCCCAGAAAACAGGGAAATTAAGAGCTTGCTGCGTACCAGCTGCTGCAGGGGAAGAGACACTCGTCACTGGCAAAGCAGGCCTGGTCTGGGTGTGAGGCCTCCTCCGCGGCCAGTCAGTGCTGTAGCAGACCATGTCGCAGATCCTTCCGGGGGCCAGATGGAGAGGGACGTTAGCTCCGGAAACACCCAGGGGTGCTTTAAATGGAGCTTAGTCAGAGGAGCCCTGGGGAGCAGTGCACTCACTCCTCTACCAGGAAGATGGAAACTAAGAGCCTGTGTTCGCTTCCTTGCAGTCCAGGCTTAATGGGCAAGAAGCTCCAACGTGGATCACCCTCCACTAGGACCACAGCTAGTGAGAATCAACTCAACCTGGAGAGGCTTCATCAATGGCAAACAACCCCACTCGTTGTGGGAAGACCTGAGTTGGAAGTCGCAGGATCAGGCTTTAAGACCAACCTTGCCAACTCTTCGCTGTAAGACCCTGAGAAATCATCTGACCTCTGAAACTCAGTGTCTTCATCTAAAAAAACAGGACCAGTGCCTGCCAAACCTAAGAAATGAAAAACACCAAGAATATGCACATACACACAAATGCTTTCAAAATAGAAACTAAGTGCTATTCTAAGCGATTATTTATATCCAGCTACCTACTTGACATCTGTTGGATTTCTCAAAGGCACCTCCATTCAGAGCCGCCACCCCCCACTCCCTGCACTTCCTCCGGCACTCCCAGGCCTCTCCCAGGGCACCCCAGCTCAGAGTGCGGCAGCACCAACCGTACAGGCACAGAAGCCAGAAACCTAGGACCCATTCTTGGTCCTCCCCTGCCACAGCAACACGTTACCAAGCCCAGTCAACTCTGCCTCCTAAAGGCTTCTGCTCCCGTCCATCACCACCATCCCAGTCCAACATATATATATATTGCCCAGTCTCTGACAAAGCCTCTAACCATCCATTCTGGCCTCCCTCAGCCCCTCTCCACAGGGCAAATCTAACCACGTCTCCCTTCCCACCACCCCCGCCCTGCTTGCTAAATATGCTGTTTAATACAGCAGTAGCCCAGTGCCCTCCAGGTAAGAAAACCTCCTTCCTGGGGGGCTTATGAGGCCGTGCATGGTCAGGCCCACTCCTCCCCCAGCCTGGCCCCACACCATGTTCTCTCTGGCTCTCCCTGCTACAGCCACAGCGGCGTTTTCCTAGGTCCCTGGTAGTTACCCCATTCCCTCCTAACACAGGCTTTTGCACATGCTCTTCCGTCTGCCTGGGATATCTCCCCCTCATCTCTCACCTAGCTAATGCCTATCCATTTATTCTTACCAAGGTATGAAGTACACAGCTTCATGACTAGTTACAGATGCATACACTCACCTAACTCCCACCCAGACCTAGATTTAGAACACTTCCGCACCCATAAGGTCCCCTCTTGCCCCTTGTTTGGTCTGTACTCCTGCTCGCCTCCAGGGAACCACTGTGCCAACTTCTATCACAACGCCTGTTCGCTCTTCAGAACGCAGCTGATGCAACCCTTTCTCGGGAAGCTGCCACCAATCCCACTGAAAAAGTGGAATCCCTCCTTCATAGGCACTTGTTACACTTAGGGATTTCATTTGTTCAAGTAACTGTGACTTGTGCCCCTCCCCCAGGACACTGTAAACTGCAGAACAAGGACGGTATCTGCTTACACTCACCTGCTTCCCAGTGCTGGCACACGCTCAGTAACACTAATAGAAAATAGCTAATACCTGTCAAGTGCTCACTACTGCCAGACACTTACAGGTACTAACTCACTTAATTCTCACATCAGCCCTACCAAGTACGTGCATTATTATATCCCCATTTTACAGGTGAGAAAACTGGGAGACAAGAAAGTTAGATAACTAGCCCAAAGTCACTGAGGGGTGAGTGGTGGAGTCAGGATGAACACCCAGGCAGCCTGGCTACAGAGCATGTGTTCTTAATCACCATGCCACTCCGCCTCTCAGGGGCCACTGGAATATTTAATGAGTAAGTGCCCAAGATATTCTGAATAAATGAACAAGTGAATCCATAAATGAGTTGATGAGGTTCTATCAAAGGAACCAAGGGGAACCCCAGACCTCCCCAAGGAGGCCAACACAAGAACAGAAGATAAATTGTTACTGAATCACTGCACCGGTCCCGGTGAGTCATCTGCAAAACACGAGGGCTAGCCCACTGCCCCAGCAGTGAGGGAGGAGGTTTTCTGCTGTGGGCACAGAGCAGCGCTTTGGTCCCTTTGGTCCCTGGCACAGAAAGAAGCACCCTCTGGGTTCTGCCAGAGCCTAGAGGCAACATCCCACTAATTAAACAAGTCACTCTGCTCCTATTCATGCTAACCCAGTAATCTTCATAACCATTTTACACCTCAAGCCCTCCGATGCAGGGAGAGGACACTCTGAATGGGGAAAAGGTGGGGGGGGATGCCTGGTTAGAAGCGACAGATTCCACCGTGCACCCATAAGTGGGCTTTCGGTCTGTGCCCCCACTCCCAGAGCCTGAGACTCCTGGAAGAGCTCAGGGGCTGCTGCACGTACACACTGCCGCCTTACGTGGCCAGACGTGGGCCAGCCACCTTCTAACTGCTGCGGTGCCACTTACCTCGCAACCACATTTCCCAAAGCTCAGAGGAGAGAACATACACGAAAATGTTTATTTCTCACAGGACGCTCTTCCCCAGCCACAGGGCCCCAAGCTCCCCGTCAGCGACGGCACGACTGTTGGAACTGCTCCATTCGTGAGCCCCACTGCCACCAGCGGCCTGGGCTCTGCTCACACAAAGTTCTGAGCAATGGCCAACACCTTGGAAAACTCGCCTTCCCTCCGGCGTAGGCTGGTGGGGATGGGTGTCTTAATTCGGGTGCCCACAGGGTTCCCATTGTCCTCAATGAGGACCACATTGTTGGAGTCGAACCTGGGGGTCATCCGAGGACCGGGCATGCGATGCCCCACGATGAGCGCCTTTTTCTTCTGTCCTTTGATGGCCAGCAGTATCCGGTCACCCACCTTACCCACCCCACTCTTGTTATACACGTGGATGCACCGAGGAGGGCGATGGTATGGGGTGTTCCCCAGGGCACTGTTGTCCACCACACGCACGCGCGTCATCTTCTGAATCGCACTGAGGGTCCTGGTGGTGCTGATGGGAAAGGAAAAAGTCTGAGGGTCTGCACCTCCCCCGGTCAGGGTGCAGAGCCTCTGAGAGGGCAAGGCTCGGGAGAGTGCGCATGTTAGCCACAGCGCAGGAACGGAGAGCCACCCGGGGCTCCAACAGAGTCAGGGGCTCAATGTCTTCTCTGTGCCCGAGAAGGTGTCCCCACAGACAAGGTCTAGACTTGGACGGGCATTAAAGAGAACCCAATTTTCTGTTACAACACACTTCAGGGCAGCCTTAACTTAAAGGCTCTGACTTCCAAAAGGACTCTGAGGATTAAGGAAATACCTTATGGGCCAGGCCTCACCCACTCCCTAACCTGCAAAACCTGCTCCCCCAGATACGCTGATTCCCAAATTTTCTCATCTATGTGTTGCTGGGAACCAGAAGGTATGCGTGAGCAGGTTTGCTAAGGGAGTCCCTTGACACGACACAGAGGAAACTGTAAATAAGTCAAGGTAACAATCTTTTGTTTTAAATCATTTTTCCCCACTAGAAAGGATTTTTTTAGCGGGTACCTACTGAAGGCAGATAAGCTATTATCAAGCAATCCGATGACAGTGGGATTTCTAGTTTCTGCTGCTGGCACCTTGAGCACTGTTTGTTCTCTAGGGTAACCCCACGCCCCCTTCTTTCACTCTACACGCCTGCTCTGGGCCATTTTATCTGTTCCTATTGCTTCCAACTAGTAAGTTCCATCTCCAGCCCCATTTGTCTCCTGCACTCTAGTCCTGTATTTCCACTCTGAACTCACATGTCCTAGAGATACTGCAGACTCAGGAGGTCCCACACTGAGCTGTCGCCTCTCCTTGTAATCCTCCTGTGGCTACATTTCCCATCAAGACCATGGCTTCTCCGGAAACTCCAGCACCCAGGCCATACTCCTCTCTCGCCATCGACAACCACTGCTGCTGAGTCCTGCTGATACTACTGCCTAAGCATCTCGTCCTCTCCCTCCACCCCACCAACACTTCCTGAATTCGGCAACTCACTCTTACACCAAGATTATTACATTAGTGTCCTAACTGGTAACAAGTACATTTCACTCTGCCAACCAAAAGCGCTTTTCAGAATATAAAACTGAGGCCACTCCCCTGCTCGGAAGTGTTCAATGGTTCCCCGTCGTCTACACTGCCAACAACCTGGCCCCAAGTTACCTGCCTTCTGAGGTCCACCATCTCCTACCACTGCACACCCACTCCCCACACCCTCTGCGCCCCAGTGGCAGCGAAGCCCTGGAGCTCTCTGAGCACGCCATGCCTCTCAGCCCTCTCCAGCGGCCTGGACGGGCTTGCTCCCCCTCCCCTTCTGGGAAGGCCACCTCCACTCTCCTTTCCTCCTCAGCTCCGTTAGCTCTGGCCTCAGGCCTTCCACAGCAACACACAAACCTCTATTCTTACACTTGTCACATTTTCTTAGAGTTATTTGTTTCCAAGTTTGCCCCCATGGCCAACTGTGAGAACTCTTTCAGGGCAGGAAGCAATTCTTATTCATCTCTCTATGGGCAACCCAGGCACAGTGCTTAGCGAACACTTGCGAAATGAGTGTGTGAATGGGGCCAAAAGGCACGTTCCTGTTACCAACAGGAACACAATTCGCCAACAGGAACGCAGCCTGTGTTCTCCCTCGGCTCAGCGTCTAATAGGAGGGGAGGCTGCCACATTTCTATCATGCTCGAGTTTTTGATAATAAGCATGTAACTTTTACAAAATGACTCCATTTCTAAGAAGGTTCTAATGCACTGGAGGAATGATAAGGTCGATAGATACCAGATTCGTTCTAAGTCTGGCAAGGACAGAAAAGTTTCATCTTTTACCACACGCTGTTGCCTATCCCGCTGCTAACAGCATCAGCACCTCCTTGTCTATGCCCCTCCCCTGAATGGCCAAGCCCCAGCTAAGTCTGATTCTTCTAGCTTCCCTGACCCCAAGCCCGCCTCCCGGTTTTTCCACTTCTGTTCTAGTCACCATAATACCCAGCCCCGACTGGAGGCTTACTCGAAAGATGCAGCTTTAAGAACTTAATGGGAAAAGTTACCTGAAACAGCGTTGGCTGGGTGCTCTGCTTACATGGGCGAAAGGACCCCAGAGCCCAGTAAAGAAAGCCATTGGATTCCAAGGGGGGAAATCCTGCAGAAAAAGAAAGGGGAAAGGATTTATTTCTGAGTCAGTGTCCTTACTCAGAGCCAGTTGTTGTTGTTGTTGTTGCTGCTGCTTTTTAATTAAAGCACTGCTGCGGACGTGTGTGGGAGACGGCACTTCCAGCACAAGATCATTCGTCACTAAATATAAATCTTGGTGGTTAAAAGATATGAAGATGATTAGCTGGAACTCCAGCTACAATTTTGCTGATTCATATTCTTTTTTTTAAGTCCTCATCTGAGGACATGCTTATTGATTTCAGAGAGAGGGTAAGGGAGGGGGAAAAAGAGGGAGAGAAACATCAATGTGAGAGAGAAACAAACTGGTAGCCTCTCGCTCGCACCACAACTGGGGACCAAACCCGCAACCCAGGCATGTGCCCTGACCAGGAAATGAACCTGCAATCAACTGAGCCATGTTGGCCAGGGCTGGTGATTCACATTCTAACTGGGGTCAGAGAACTGGAATGACCCACAACAGATCTCGCTATAAGGAATACAACAGCTCAGAGAATGCTGTCGTCACCACATCACCTCCACAGGCGGGGGGAAGCACTGATCCTCTGGCACAGTGCACAGCCAGGGACCTTCCAAGTCCTCTGCAGAGAAAATCTGCACACTGCTGCCCTTGCTGACCCCCATGGCCTCCTGAGACCAGCACTCTTACTCCCTGAAAGCAAGCAGATTATCTAAGCACCTGCCCAGGTTGTCTGTCACCACATCACCTTTCTCCCAAATGTAAAAACCAGAGCACCTGGACAGCTCAAGGCTAGCAAAGTGGAGCCAAAGGGTGCCCTGCCAAGTCCCTGATCAAGGTTTCTATTTGGGTCAGTCTCCCAAACTACCACCACATACTGCAGCTAAAAGGGAGGCTCAGGAAGGCAGGTCGGAGATATAAAAGCAAACACCGACCCAACACCGATGACTCCAGCTTGCAGAACCTCAACCCAATGGGTCCCTAGAACCAACAAACATAAAAATCCCGTTTCTTGCAACACCCGGGCATCAGCTAGGAGCCTGTTTAAGACAGACCTTCAAACAGCTACTACTTCCTGCTGCACAACACGCCTGTTCTTCCCTCCGAACGTCTGGCTGCAGAGGGCCTCATTCAAGAGCTCTGCTGAGAGAGGCCTCTACCACGGCCGTGTCTGCACGTAGCCATGCCTTGTCTCCGTTCACAGCACTGCAGATAAGATTTTATTTCACCAGAGTGGGGGGAAACTCACTATTTACTTCCACAGGAATATCTAGAAATATACTTCAGAAATGTCTTTTAACTGTAATTTAGCCTCAAATCAGAAGCTTACTTTCCAGTGTTTTCTTTATGACAACACAGTAAGCATTGGCCAAAATGTAATTATGATTAGAACATTAACTGCAAAAGAAGTCAGCAAACACAGAACCACTAACATCTGACACACAGAGCCGAGGACTGTCAGGTGAGGCAAGCCTCACCTTTACAGCTGGGCACCCCGGCGAAGGAACTGCGTGCCACGCACTGCAGGACTCCCTCGCAGTGTGATGAGGAGATAAGCCACGCAAAGCACAGGGCACGGTGCCCGGAACTCAGCGCCTGTTAGCTGTCTTCATCGTCTTCATCATCGTCACCGCCATCATCACTGTCACTGCCACGCCGACACGAGTCACATCCCACTTCACAGATTAGGAAACTGAGACACAGAAACATGAAGTGACTTACGTAAAGCCCCACAACTAGCCAAACGAGAACCAGAACCAGAAGCGGACCCAGCCTCTGTCCAAGCTTCTTTTCACCACACCCTCCAGCCACACTACGCTGTACAAGACTCCCTCACACAAGGGAGCTCCAGGCGAGAACAGCTCTAAGGGTAATCTGGCATTTTTTTGTTTCCTTTACGAAAAGTTACTGAGTAGTTATAACGTATCAGGCACTAGACTAAATGCTTTAAATTATCGTCTCATTTCAGCCTCACAAAACCCTATGCTATGGGCACTATCATTCGCCCCAGTTTGTACATGAAGAAATGAGGCTCAGAGACGTTAGATCACGTGTCCAGGGTCACACAGCCAGGAGCGACAAAGCTGCAACGTGAACGCAGGTAATAGCTTCCTGAACCTGTGCTCTTAACAGAGTTAACATGGTAACTTCAACTGAAATATTAGTATTCTTTCCAGCTGTTAAATCATCCTTGTTCCATCAAGAATAGTGACATCGCAGGTACATTTTACTCATACCCAACTCAATGCCTACAGAATCAGCTGAGATGCAGATGAACACGGGGTGAAAATGATTCACTTTAACCCCATCTAAGTTTTGAAGACAATCTATAGTGTCAGCGGCAAGAAGAGCTCCATCCTCCGAGCAATAATTAGATATCAGCTTTAAAAACAAACAAAACAAACAAAAAACACAGCTCTGGAAAGCAACCCTTCTGGTCCAGGCTGCAGCTACCTGCAGCCTCAGCCGAGTGTTTCCATCCGATACCAGTGATACCAGCGGGCCCTTGCTCTGCCCCCCAGAGAGGGGGCTCCTGGCTCCACAGCACCCTCAAGATTAGCCCAGCACCACCGCACTTCCTCTCCTGAGTAGGAGACAACCTGCCTCTCCACACCACTCCGCTTCTTCAATTACAGTTATGTTCGTCCAAGAACTGCAGAAGTGCCTGGGGGCTTCCCAGAACTTTCCAGACTTGGGTATAACACACCCCGCCACCCGAGGCACCTCCCTAAACTCTTTGGGGCAGCCTGAGCACACACATAGGTGCAGGCCCAGGCCCCTCCCCACACTGCGCTCACCAGGCCCCGGGGCGTGGGCTCATCTCTGCCGAGAGCCAGGTCAGACCAGCTGTGCGTGCGGCTCCTCTACGAAGCCTTGTGTAAAAGTGCAGCATCAGATGCTACCCTCCCCCACCAGCACTGAGGACATCTGGGCATCCCGTGCCACAGGGACTCTCATTGCTCCAACTCCCAGGATCCAAATGCAAACACTGAATAAATTTAGAGACATTTTTGAAATAAAGCTGATATCCCTTAGCATCCCAGTTCTTGGTACTCACGACCTCAAACTCAGAAAGAAAAAAACAACAGGAACCTTGATCATCTCGCAAGCAGACTCACTGCAGGAATTCGGGCAGCACAGACTCAAAGGGCGAGGATTGCCTGTACCGCCCTCAGACACGAGAGCAACGCATCCCCATCTCCACAAGGAAGGGACTAATTTCAAAGACTTTTCATGAGCTCTTGGCGGACCTAATGGTGAGCTTCAGACCCAAAGGATGTCAAATGGACAACGGTAAGCCTTCCTACGAGCCTGAAAGCACAAAAGAACCAGATAGATTCACTTACTGCATCACCGAGCCCTTATCCATTACAAAAGTAAGTCTGTCCCCACCACTCCCACCCCAGCAAAAGACTGCAGCAGGTTCTCACGGGGTAGTAGAGCGATAGACACTTGCTGAATAAAATAAATGAAGTAGCCAACACTGAGGTCAACAAAACAACCCCACTCATGACTCCAGACACGCTGCAGAGTGCTTGTCCGTTTATCAGGAACCAGGTGCCGGTCGTGGGAGAGGGGCGGCGCGTGCTGTGTCTGCTGGTCCCGAACCATCTCCCCAGACTGGCGCCTGCACAGCCCACTGTGGAAAAGACCTCATCCCACCACTAAATACCTGGTTTGAATCACGGAGGAATAATGGAAGCAGCAATTTACTTCAAAGCAACTTTGGCCCTGATGTTATTTCCTAACATAAATCCACCCACAGACACAGGCCCTGATCCACTTCAGATGTAGTCTATATATGATATTTTGTTCCGACACTGAATTTTATGTTTTCATAAACAGTAACCCCAGTGATAGTTCCTCCTCTACAACTCTCACTCAGCGGGGGCCAGGTGTTCAGAAGACTCCAGTGCCAGGGATGGCTTTTGATGGCACTTTCCAGTCAGCACTAAGTATTGCCCTCCAGGTTTAGACTATGAATCACAACCTCCCCAGAAGGGGCAAGGGGAGGAGAGGGGGCTACGTAAAAGGAGAGGGAAGAAGGGCAGAAGGAAAGGAAGAGAGAGGAGGAAAGGGAGAAGGGGGAAGGGAGGAGGGGGAAGGGAGGA
>PVKM010024186.1:0-20680 GCA_004027735.1 Carollia perspicillata
TACTTGTTAGATTCTATGTGGTACACTTTGCATTAGACACTTTAGTATTATACTATTTGACATATTTTGAACAATTGCTCTCTTAGATACTCCAGCAATCAGCTTTATTAGTTTGAAATTATTATTATTACCCTCCTCTCATAACTTTTTACTATTCTCACATTCGGGTTTAAAGCGATTAAGTTATCAGAGGTCGCTCAGCTGATAAATGGTGGAAAGCTGAGATTTCAATGGAGATTCTTTAATCTTATTTCTAACTCCACCCTGTTAGAAACCCCTCAGCAATCCTGTTGAGGGGTTATGGACAGTTCAGTCTCACAGGCAGGGAGATGGAGTTGGAGGACTGACTGCTCTGATAATAGTCACGGAGCCAGTGAACAGCAGAGCCAGGTGTGGAGCCAGGTGTGGAGCCAGGTTAGCCTGACTCGTAGACCAGCGCATGTTTTTTTCTGCTGGACTGAGGAGCCCTGGGCTCAGCTGCTGTGGGAAAAGGGAGGTACTTACACATCTAAACCTCGTCTCTGTTTGCCCAGCGGCAGGGATTTGTAGTAGAGAACCTGGGTTCCTGACTTTGCTGTCTCCTAACCAAGACTTCACGCAATCACTTTATCTCCCAGACTCAGTTTCCTCATCTGTTAAGTGGTAATGAGCATGCTCAGACAGACCACCTAGACCTTTCCGGGCTTTTATGAGGTCGAAATGAGAAAAAGCACAGATGTAAATGCTCTATAAAATGCTCTTGACCCAGACCTCCTAGGTTTGGCCACCATTTCCGCCCTTTGACCAAGTATGTGACTTGAGCAAGTCAGCTTTTGTGTGTCTCTGTTTCCTCACCAGGAAAATGGGGGTCATAATTATACCTACCCGATGGGATTGTTGTGTGCTTTAAGAAAGGCAGTGTATGTAACAAACGTGGAGCAAATTATGGCACTTAGTAAATGCCATGTATGTGTTAGCTGTCATACAAGCAGTAATGAGTTTATTCATGTATAACAGGTCCTCGAGAGGATTCAGGTTGATCGAAGGTTTATATAAGACAGAGAGATGACTTAGAAGTAGGTGAGATGGATGGGTATTTCTCCTGCTTTCCCGCTCCTGCCTCCTCCCTGCAACCACTTCCCATTCTGACTTTCCTTCCTGACACTTGATTCCACCCTGCCAGACCAGCTGGGATCAGTCCATTGCAGCTCCATGTGCTTCTTACCCAGAGAGAATCTTACATTCTGCCCAGCGTCGTTCCAGTCCCGAGTGTGGTTCGTGAGGAAGTGGAGAGAGACCCTCTAGAGCTGCAGGGTGTTTGGAGGCCAGAGAGAAGTTGCCAGAAGAGGCCATCTGAGAGATGCCAGCAGGAGGCTGTGGTGATGGAGGGGGTGCCTGGAATGGGCAGGAGGGGCTGGGTTCAAGAACACAGGTCTCTGAGAACAGAGTTGGCCGGGTTTTTTAAACAGTCTTCATTAATCTCTTGAAATAAAGCTGTCCACCTTTGCAGACCAATATCTCTCAAGGCAGCTCCTTTTCACCTTCATCTGAAGGTAGTAAGTTCAGCCCGAAGCAAAACTGGGAAGTCTGCCAAGATGTCTTTGCTGTCCCCTGCCCACTCCTCTCCCCTTTCTCATACTGGTCAGGCCGTCTTCGGTCAGGCCATCTTCCCTCACGCCACTGGCGCTGGAGCTGCTTGCGCTCGTGGCGGACGCACCAGCCTCCAGGTGCCATCAATACGAAGGGAGGCCAGCCGCGTGCCGGGAGCTCTCGTGCACATTATTTAATATTCATGGTGCCTCATATTGCTATTCTCATAAGAGGAAACAAAAACTCAGGGAGTGTGAGGGTCACACAGGCAGACAGTGGAGGGGGTGGGATCGAATCCCGGGACTCCTGACTCCAGGTCTGGAGGTCTTCTTACTGCCACTCCCCAAAGAGTCCCCCCTGACTGTCTTCAGTGACCTTCATCGACACTCCACCCTCTTTGACAGGCCTTTCCCATGGCTCACGTGGTTTTCCCAGTTCTCAGGGCTGAGTGCTTGCTGAGCCCCGAGGTGCTTTTCCCCCTCACGGCCACCCTTCCCTCCAGCACTATAGGCCCATGGCACAGCCATGCCCTGGCCCCCTGCACAACCACCCTTCCACCTCACCACCTCCAGTTAGCAACGATGTCCTAGGCTTCTCTTTCTCCCCTAGCCAGCCAAGCACCCATCCCTGCAACCTCTGGGCCGATAACCTTCTCTGTTTCCCTAGCCTGTGGTCCTGACCTTGCAAATCCTAAATTCTAAATTCGAAGCCTTGGAACTATCTAAGCAGTCTCTTTCATGCGCTGTCCCCACATAGGCAGAAGCTGAGCATCACGGAGGGAAAAATCAAGTCATCTTGCCAATTGGCAGGCCTCAATTTTCCAGTGACCAGCTGCTACCTGGCGAACTTCCCCTTGACCCTGTCAATTCCATTTCACTTGCTTCTTCGATGGTCCAGCCCAATTTCAAGCTTCCTTCTTGTGCCCAACTCCCTGACTTCTGTCTGATGATCTTGCCTTTTTCTCTATAAAGAAATTGGAGAGTATCTCTCAGTATCTCCCTTAAAATCAGCCTTGTACTTATTTATATTTTAAAGGATTTTATTTATTTATTTATTTTTAGAAAGAAGGGAAGGAGAAAGAGAGGGAGAGAAACGTCAACGTACATAGATCAGCTGCCTTGTGTGAGCTCCCAACCTGGGATCTGGCCCACAACCCAGGCATGCGCCCTGACTGGGAATTGAACTGGCAACCTTTCATTTTGCAGGATGGTACTCAGTCCCCTGAGCCACACCAGCCATGGCAGCCTTTTGAATCTACCTCATTATCTGTGTCAATTCCTGCCCTGACTCCTCTCTCTCCCCTACCCCCAAAGCCTCAGCAGGATCTGCCCCTCTTGCTGCGAACTACCTCCCAGGCCGTGCTGTGGACCACATCTGTTACCTGCTTCCTCCCAGGAGGCTTTTCTCTGTCTCTGTCCCCTCAGAATACAAACCTGTCCAAAAACAAAATGAAAACTCTCTCCTCTGTACTAGGGTCCTTCTAACTGCTACCCTGTCCCATTCCTACCTGTCCTACCTGCTTTTACTTTCTCGTTTCCATTTGGCCTCTTACCTCCTTGCACCCTAGCTTCCAACCTCCGTCACTCCAGGAACACTGCCCTCGGTAAGGTGATGGCTGCTTTCCCTAAGGGTCAAAGGGAGGTTTCAAGCCTTGTTGGTCTTGGCCTTTGAACTCTCCCTTCCTTTTGTATACCTCTCTTGACTTTTAGGGTATTGCTTTCCTGACTCATCTCGGTATCTTTGATTCTATCTGTGTATAATTTAGAAAAGTCCTTTCTAATATGGTCATAATTTTTAAATAGTTTGTGGTATATTCTTTCAGACTTTTCCCTATGCTTCTATTAACTTAAATTTTATGTTTGCATTCATGGGATAATTTGCTTCACACCGTTCTGAAACCTTCTTTAAAAAAATATTTAGCAATGTATGTTTGAAAATGTAAAAACAGACTTTAATGATGTCTCAACTGTAATGATCATTTAGCATTTTTTCTTCTACTACACCCTGAGGCCCTAGAAGACAAGCTGTGTTCTTGTAGGCAGACTTAATTTATTATTAGCCGAGTGATTTGGGAGAATATTAGGCAGACAGACTCGGCCACCTCTCTCCGGGAAACCCCCTGCCGACTGCGGGAGGATAAGTCCTTATGAACTTCAGACACTGGCCAGGCTTCAGCAGGTGGAAGCCTCTGCCAGCTGTTCCTGGGGCTGGCTGAGCAAGCCCCCTGGCTCTGGAGCACGCCCTGCCTCATGACAGGCTCCTCGAGCCCCAAACCCCTGGATATACTTCTCTTGCTCTCCCTGAGTGTTGGTGGTACATCTGGCCATTGTTGAATGATCCTGTTTTTTCTTTTTTTCATCTGACTTAATCTAAGCCTCAGTTACTGCCTAGAAACTGTGGCCTGTAATACTGCTTGGGTAGAGGTGGCATCATTTGAGCTCAGCTGACAGGATCACGGGCTAAGGCGTCAAGAGCTATCCAGATTCCTGTGTCGTCCAGTGAACCTGCTCCACAATTAAAACTACCTTCCTGCATTCAGGCAGCTGTCTCAGAGACACGAGTTTGTTTTCCTCTTAGAGAGAGAATGTGTGAGTCGCAGGGATCCACCAGCACTGCCGGGGGAACAGCAGGTGGCGGGTCAGGAGCTCCATGTTCCCCCGCAGAGAACAGACACCACTGTCTCGGTCCGCATGTGCCTGCCACATCACCGGGCCCGGTGTGTTATTAAAAGGGCACTAGGTGACCGAGAAGCTGGTGATGGTACTCATGTATTTACAGATTGTGAAAGATTCTTTATTTTCCTAATCTTTTGCATCTCCCCTTCTCTATTGTTCTACCACTTAAATTTCTAGTACACCCATAAAATAAAAGTATGGCTGAACAGATGTGATCATGAAATTCGAGGAAAGAAAAGCTTATTGTTTCCAGCAGTTAGTTAAAAATTCACAAGGGACATGTTTTGTGTGTTTTAGAGGCAGCTCAGGAAACATCTGTTTCCACAATGCACAGACGACCTAGGACCCTTCGTGGACTAAGCAGACACATGCTGAGGTCACTGTGTTGGGACAAGGGACAGGAGAGCACTGTCATGTTCTTTCACAAAATAAGTCACCAATCAAATCTCTTCCAGAATGTGATAGTAATGCTGGATTGAAGGGGCCTTTTCACAGACATAGAGTTCGACCAAATGTTAAACCAAAAGGAATTACTGAAACCATCAGTAACTTGAAAATGTTATGTATTTCAGGAAAATATGTACAAATATACTAAAGTTCAAGGACAATTAGTATCTGAGTTGTGTTGGCCCATTAGTCGAAGCCTAGCCGTGGGGAGCTCTGTGAAGCCCACCGGGCCCGCTCCACTTCTGCAGGTCCTCCCAGGCAGCCTCCTGGAGTCTCTGAAAGGCCTTCTTCATCCTGCCTCCTCCCCAGCTCCGTCCGCCCCCAGTGTAGCTGCAAACTGCTTCCAATTCCGTCCCGTCTCTTCCTTCCTCTGGAACCTATAGATTGTGATTTTTTTCCTCCTCATTCTGTGTTAAACTTTAAATGCTTAGCTCTACATATATTATTCTTTATTTATAGAGGTTGATGTATTCTTCTTGACAGCACAAAAACATAAACTTCAAAAAGGAGAAAAAGGAATTGACTTAGGCCATTTCCAAACACACTCAGTCCTTTTGAAAGTACAAACATAAAGAGACTGAATAGCTGTCACTTGTTGAACATTTAGGTGTCTGCCAGCTTGTTGGGTGTTGTGAGACTCAGGGAAAACAACTAACCCTCCCCGAGACTCAGTCCTCCTCTGCAAATTGGTAACACTGGCCCAACTGACGTCACAGGGCTGGGTGAGCACAGGACAAGGAGAGGCCTAGAAAATAGGAAAGCAATGTAAAAAGATTTCTGATGTCTGTAGCTACAGTTCATTGCCCTCCTCCCCTTTGGCAACCATCAACTTGTTCTCTATATCTGTAAGTATGTTTCTGTTTTGTTTATTCATTTATTTTGTTCTTATTTTTTAGATTCAACATATAAGTAGGACTTTATGTAAGTCTTTCTCTGATGGACTTATTTCACTTAACATAATACTCTCTAGGTCCACCCATATTGTTGCAAATGGCAAGATTTCATTCTTCTTATTGCTGAATAATATTTTATTGCAGCATTGTATCACCTTTCTACATACCACGTCCTCTTTATCCATTCATCTATCAGTAGACATTTGGATTGCTTCCAAATCTTGGTTATTACTAGTAATGCTGCAATAAACATAGGGGTGCATACATCTTTCTGAATGAGTGCTTCTGTTTTCTTTGGATAAATATCCAGAAGTGGAATTGCTGCATCATACAACAGCTCTGTGTTTAATATTTGGAGGGATGCCCACACTGTTTCCCATAGTGGTTGCACTAATTTACACTCCCACCAACAGTGAATTAGGGTTCCCTTTTCTCCACAGCCTCACCAGCACTGGTTCTGTGTTGATTTATTGATGGTAACCATTCTGACAGGTGTGAGGGGATAGCTCCTTGTGGTTTTAATTTGCATTTCTGAAAATGGTTTTTAATAATTACAACACATGGTAGGGAGGTGGTGTAAAGGCATGCTAGTTGCAGCCAATGATATTCTTAAATTCAGCATTTTAGTTTTATCTGAAAGTATGTTTTCTTTTCTTTTTTTACTGTGATTATATTTCTTTCCTTTTTTTTCCATTTTCTTTTTGTTGTTGTTCAAGTATAGTTGTCTCCATTTCCCCCCCACTGCTCTCCCCACCCCAGCCATGCCCACCTCTCACCCTCGGTCTTACCCCACTGTGGCTTTGTCCATGTGTCCTTTATACATGTTCCTTGACAACCCCTCCTCCCTTCCCCCCTATTAACCCCTTCCATCTCCCCTCTGGATACTACCAGTTTGTTTTTAATTTCAATGTCTCTGGTTATATTGTGCTTGCTTGTTTGTTTTATTGATTAGGTTCCACTTATAGGTGAGATCATATAGTATTTGTCTTTCACTGCCTGGCTTATTTCACTCAGCATAATACTCTCCAGATCCATCCAAACTGTAGCAAAGGGTAGGAGCTCCTTCTTTCTTTTTGCTACGATGTATCCCATCATGTAAATGTACCACAGATTTTGATCCACTTGTTTACTGGTGGGCATTTAGGTTGTTTCCAGCACTTGGCTATTGTAAATTGTGCTGCTGTGAACATTGAGGTTCTTTTGAATTGGTGTTTAAGGATTCTTAGGCTCTAATCCCAGAGTGCAATTGCTCAGTCAAAAGGCAGTTCCATTTTTAACTTTCTGAGGAAATTCCATACTGTTTTCCACAGTGGCTGCACCAGTCTGCATTCCCAACAAGGTACTAGGCTTCCCTTTTCTCCACAACCTCGCCAGCACTTGTTGTTTGTTGATTTGGTTATGGTGGCCATTCTGACCAGTGTAAAGTGGTATCTCATTGTGGTTTTAATTTGCATCTCTCTGATGGCTAGTGATGCTGAGCATCTTTTCTTATGTTTCTGGGCCCTCTGTATGTCCTTGAAAAAGTGTCTGTTCAGGTGCCTTGCCCATTTTTTAATTGGACTGTTAGTCTTCCTGGAGTGGAGTTGTGTGAATTCTTTATATATTTTGGAGATCAAACCTGTGTCCAAGGTAACATTTGCAAATATATTTTCATATATGGTTGGTTCCCTTTTCATTTTGCTGATGTTTTCTTTAGCCATGCAGAAGCTTTTATTTTGATGAAATCCCATTTGTTTATTCTTTCCTGTATGTCCCTTGTTCTAAGGAAAATATTGCTGCATAGAATCTTGAGATTTTCCTGCCTGTGTTCTTCTCTAGGACTTTTATGGTGTTGCGACTTATATTTAAGTCTTTCATCCATCTTGAGTTTATTTTTGTGTATGGTGTAAATTGGTGATCAAGATTCATTTTTTTGCATGTAGTTTTCCAGTTTTCCAACACCATTTGTTGAAGAGGCTATTTTTACTCCATTTTATGCTTCTGCCCCCTTTGTCAAGTATTAATTGACCATAGAGACTTGGGTTTATTTCTGGGCTCTCTATTCTGTTACATTGATCTATATGTCTTTTCTTATGCCAGTACCAGGCTATTTTGATTACTGTGGCCTTGTAATATTGTTTCATATCAGGTATTGTGATCCCTCCTACTTTGTTCTTCCTTCAAATTCCTGTGGCTATTCGGAGTCATTTGTGGTTCCATATAAATTTTTGAAATGTTTGTTCTATATCTGTGAAATATGTCATTGGTATTTTAATAGGGATTGCACTGGGTCTATAAACTGCTTTGGGTATTATGGACACTTTGATTATGTTAATTCTTCTAATCCATGTACATGGTACATGCTTCCATTTGTTTGTGTCTTCCTTAATTTCTTTCTTCAGTGTTGTGTAGTATTCTGAGTACAGGTCTTTTACCTACTTGGTTAGATTTATCCCTAGGTACTTTATTTTTCTTGTTACTATATTAAATGGGATTTTTCCCCCTGATTTCTGTTTCTAATATTTCATTGTTGGTGTACAAAAATGTCTTTGACTTCTGAATATTGACTTTGTGTCCTGCTGTGTTGCCAAATTCATTTCTTAGGTAAAATAGTTTTTGGTGGAGTCTATAGGATTTTCTATGTACTATCATGTCACCTGCAAACAGCGACAATTTTGCTTCCTCCTTTCCAATTTGGATGTTTTTTATTTCTTTTTCTTGTCTGATTGCTGTGGCTAGGACATCCAATGCTATATTTTTAGAAGTGGTGAGAGTGGACATCCTTGTCTTGTTCCTGATCGTAGTGGGACAGCTTTTAGTTTTTGCCCATTGAGTATGATGTTGGCTGTAGGTCTCTCATATATGGCCTTTATTATGTTGAGAAATGCTCCCTCTATTCCTACTTTGCTAAGTGTTTTTATCATAAATGGATGCTGTACCTTCTCAAATCCTTTTTCTGCATCTGTTGATATGATCATGTGATTTTTGTCTTTCCTTTTGTTTATGTGATGTATTAGGTTTATTTGTTTGTGAATATTGCACCATTCTTGCATCCCTGGGATGAATCCCACTTGATCATGGTGTATGATCTTTTTAATGCATTGCTGGATGCATTTTGCCAATATGTTGTTGAGGATTTTAGTGTCTATGTTCATCAGTGATATTGGCCCGTAGTTTTCTTTCTTTGTTATGTCTTTATCTAGTTTTGGGATTAGGATGATGCTGGCTTCATAAAGAGGAGTTTTTTGGGAATAATCTGTGAAGGATAGGGGTTAGCTCTTCCTTAAATGTTTTGTAAAATTCTCCTGTGAAACTGTCTGGTCCAAGGCTTTTGTGTGCTGGGAGTTTTTTGATTACTGCTTCAATTTCTTTAGCTGTTATTGGTCAATTCAGGCTTTCTGCTTCTTCTTCATTCAGTTTTAGAATATTATATTTTTCTAGAAATTTTTACATTTCACCTATATTTTCAAATTTCTTGGCATATTGTTCTTCATAGTAACTTCTTACAGTCCTTTGTATTTCTGTGGTATCTGTTGTAATCTCTCCTCTTTCATTTCTGATTATGTTTACTTGAGTCCTCTCTCTTTTTTTCTTGATGAGTCTACTTAAAGGCTTGTTGACTTTGTTTATCTTTTCAAAGGACCAGTTCCTGGAATTATTGATCCTTAGGATATCTTGCAGTGCTGGTTTGGTGGCGTTGTATTCTTTCAGCCTTCTTTTGTCTATGAAACTCCTTATTTGGTCTTCCATTTTGATTGAGAGCCTTGCTGGGTAGAGTAGTCTTGGTTGCAGGCCTTTGCTTTTCATTACATGGAGTATTTCTTGCAGTTACCTTCTAAATTGCAGTGTTTCCATTGAGAAGTCAGGTGCTAACCTTATTGGGGCTCCCTTGTATGTTACATCCTTTTGCTTTGAAAATTCTCTTTGTCTTAGAACTTTGCCATTTTAATTATGATGTGTCTTGGAGTGGGCCTCTTTGGGTTCCTCTTGATTGGGACCCTCTGTGCTTCCTGGATTTGTGTGACTTTTGTCTCATCAAATTAAAGAAGTTTTCCATCATTACTTTTTCAAACAGGTTTTCTATTACTTGCTCTTCTTCTTCTGGCATCCCTATTATAGGAATATTATTATGTTTCATTTTGTCCTGCAGTTCCCTTGACACATTGTCATTCTTTCTGAGTCTTTTTTCCTTTTCTTGCTCTTTCTGGACGTTTTTTTCCACCTTGTCCTCCAGCTTGCTGATTTGATTTTCTACTTCATCTAGTGTGTTTTTGATTCTGTTTACTCTCTTCAATTCAGAAATTTTATTCTTTACTTTTAGCTCTTGTTGATAGTTTCTATTTCCTTTTTAATGTTGATATAGTTTGCAATAAGTTCCTCATAGTTTCTCTGTAGCTTTTGGTAATTCTCAGTGAGCTCATTGAGCTTCCTTATAACTATTGTTTTGAATTCAATATCTGATAGTTGGCTTGTCTCTATTTTATGTAGCATCCATTCTGAGGATTCCTCCTTTTGTTTGGGGTTTGTTTCTTTGTTTTCCCATTGTTTGTGAGACTCTTCTTGTTAGCCTCTGCTTCTTAAATTGATCTGTTCTGACTCACTGGGTTTGTGGTGTGAACTTCTATGGTAGGATACCTGTGAGATTCAGTGGTCCAGTCTCCTCAATCACCTGAACTTGATGCTCCTGGAATATCCTTTATGCTGCTTTTGTTGGCTCTCCAGATGTAATTGGGTTTTGATTGTTGTTGGGTTATTTTTTTGTGAGTCCTTCCCTCCAGCTGGTTGACTGAGGGTCTCTTCACCCACCACGTCTTGTATGCTGTTGTGCAGGTGCTGCCAGAAGAAAACCACAAAGCCCAGGGAAAAAACCCACATCCACAAAAATCTCTCCCCCCCGCCCAGTTGCCACAATCCCACTATCAACAGCAAATGAACCAGTATGATAAGGGTGTAAAGAGATTAAGACTATTATAAGGAAGGAGAGAAATAAACTGCAGTAGAAATTTTAGTGACTTAATATGCACAAACTTGCTGGACAAGAAATGAATGTTAGAAAGCTATGCAGGATAGAAAATATCACTAATCGTGGAGAAGACCACAGTGGACGTTGTCTCAGTAGCCTCTAGTATGAAAACCACTGTTTTTTCATTCTGGATCCGCTTCTGGTGACGTCAGATGTTGACCCCGTCTGACCTTAGGCAGCCTACTCCGAGACTTCCAGGGATCTACTGTCTGGCTGTTTCCTTTAGTTGTTAATCTAGTTGCTCTGCACTCCGCAGTCAGGCCTTAAGCACCACAAAGTTAGGGCAGCGTCTCTCCTGGAGACGGAGCTGTTGTCTCCCCTCAGGCTGCTGCCAGATGGGAGTGCTCTGCCTGATCACGGCAGCCGTCTGGGGACAAGACTCAGTTCAGCACCAGGATCCCAGCGGCTACTCTCTCCTCACTCTCCCCAAACTGTCCCCAGTCTCTCCTCAGGCGTCTCTAGCCCACTCTGCCCCTGCCTTTGCCAGAGACACGGGTAAGTGGCTACAAATGAAAATTTGTGTGTTGACCATTTAAACAGCTCTTTGCGTCTCCAGCAGGCTGTCCCTGGTGGACAGCAACCCTGCCACTTTTCACCGCCAGTTGTTATCTGTGTAATCTTGGGGGCTCTGGTGTTCTAGGCTGGGGACCCCAGCTTAGGATTTAGATCCCATTCTTTCCAGGAGCATCCAACCAGCCACTTAATTATCCCTCCAGTGCTGCCACCTGTGGGTGACTGGCCAACCCTTGAAAGTCTCCACCATACTCCTTACCAGTCAGTTAGAGCTGAAGCTGGTTCTTCTGTGTGTCCGAGCTTATAAGGCTTCTCTTTCACTGTTGTTCAGTTATTTGTTCTGGGTGATTTCTCCACAGTTTGTAATTCCAGATTGGTCCTGAAAGGAGGTTAGTGTGGCATCCACTCACTCCCCTGCCATCATACCTCCCTCTGAAAGTATTTTTTAAATCTAGATTCTCTTTTTTTATTAAATAAAATGCATTTTAAAGTCTTACTGAAATTATAAGTTAAGGATTTCTCAAGTTTACACTCTGTCTTTTAAGTATGTCTCTTTCATAGGAAAGTTTTTACTTTGATTCTTCAGATCCTCTGCTTTTAAATTTCTCTAATTCCTTATATATCCAGCAATTGTTTTCTATGTAGGCTTTCAGGGGGATCTTTTTTTCACTCATTGCTGCGATTGCCAATAGATCCAAACTGAGCTTATTTGGGTCTTTCTGCAATATATCAGGTCAGGGAAACTGGTGAAAGGAATTCAGAGCAGAAATCAAGATGTCAGTGGGACAGCCACTGTTGCCGAGTTCAGCTATAAAGCCAGAGGCTTCACCTGTCCAAACAAGTTAATTTTCTATGATTGCTGTTGTATCTATGTGTTAACTGAGCACTGCCCTCTTTCCAACAATCACACCTACTGTTGGAGCCACCCTGGTCATGTAGGATTGAGATTTACCCACCTGCTGATTGCTTCATGGTGTCTCCTTTTCTCTAGCACCTGCCACTTATAGAAGTTTGGCTCAGGGTCCCATCGACTTACTTTCCAGGTGGGAAATTCCTTTTTAGGTGATGAGTTGGGGTTTTGTAAACTCTCTTTAAAATCAGCTCTTCCATGTATTGTAGTATTGTATCTTACAGGTATTCTCAATGTTATCGACATATAGAAGACACACTTTCCTGTGCCTGAAACTGATATAAATTCTCCACTCCTGTGCATTTGAGCAGAAATAATTGGACAGCTAGGCTGAAACCTTGAAACAGACGTTAATTGATTTCTTTTAGGTTTTTAAATTGTATATTTTGATAAAAGAGAAAACATTTCAATGAAATAGCCAATATGTACAAACCAAAATTAGATGTCTCTTATATGCCCAGGCAATTGATAATTATATGTATAAGTGATTTTTGTAAATCACTTGAAAAGATAATTTTAAAAAAGACTTCTTACTCTTCTCTTTGCCAACTTTGGGTAGACAAAGAATTCTTAGAACATTTTCAAGGAGAAGGCAAAATTCTGAAGATAATTTCTTGAGCATTATTGATTTTATATCTGCATTCATTCAATTACTCAGATGCTTTTTTAAAAAGCATTTAAAATTGACCTTGATATGAAGTTTTGGTTGTTCTCATTTTAGCCAAGGTATTCTGTGGATAGAATTTCACTTGAAATTGTTCTACTTTTCTTCTTTGCTTTGCATGTATGTATTAAACCACTAGAAGCTTCAACTGTAATAGAAGTTAATTGTGTTAGTAAATATAAAAGTGAATTTGCATGAAACATACGTGAGTGAATAGTAAGAACACCTGGAATGGGAAAAAACATCCCTATCAGTGCCCAGGTAAAGTCAGAGTCATTCTCCTCTCTCGCCATTATACATTTGTCCTCAAGTCCAATTGATCATCAAGTCTAAGTGATCCTAACACTGTACTTTCTCTCCAGACTCCCTTCCCCTTCCTCTCCACTTAGACACCATCTCCTGCCTCTGAATTCTGTGGTCCCTGAGCAGCTCTCTGAACTTTTCGACTCTGCTCCCCTCTGAGCTCCACCTCCTGCGTAGTCTGTTATGTATTTTTTTTTCTGAAATATGGACCTGACTGTCATTCCCCTGACTAAATGCATTAATGCATTAAGGATGAGGCTCAGAAGCCTTACTTATCATTACATAAAGTGGTTCCAAACATCTTTGTGGTCTAGAACTGTCCCCAGGCCCTGTGACCCAGCCACACCGGACATCCCATTGCCCCTAGCACACACAGTACCTTTCCATGCCTCATGTGCCATCTGTGTTCTGTTGGGACCCCAAGCAATGCATATTCATTTCAGAAATAAAAAGGAAGTATATGTGACAACACAAATCTAATGCATGTTGGTCCTGCCACATGAAACGCTATCTTTTAAGACCAGTGGAAGTCTAGAGCCCATGTTAGCTGAGCCCATGTGAAAATGGCTAGAAAGACAAACCAGGGAAGGGAAATGCTTAAAGAGGATCCAGGCTCACTTTAGGAATGTTCGATAACCAGAATCATTTCTGTTTTGAAAGAAGAGAATGATAGCAAATGAAGCAATTTTGGGGGGTGGGGGTGAAATAAGGTTGAAACTGGTACCAAGAAATGCCTCAAAGAGAAAAAGAAATCCCCAAACTTGTGAGCTTCTTTTGGCCTTGAAAATTGCTCCTTTAAAATAAGGAGTTTTAAAATAACACGGACTAAGAGTTGAGGAGGGATAGTGAGCTTTGCCTTGGAGGCTTATTAGAATATATAGTGGCCTCTAAGATTGTAGTTTAATTCCAATTGCCAAAGCTTCCAGTTTCCTTAGACCTGACATCCTAAATCTTTATCCAGTTCTTTGTCAGGCCTTGAGTGACCCCCTCCTTGCACCCCAGGTTTGGAAGTGGGTTGGTCATCCTAATTTCCCATTCCTTAGGGTTGCCTTTGGTCCCACTTGACCTTTGTAACCGTTCTGTTCTTCAGGGGCTCCGAGCTCCTCTCTCGATGCCTGCCCTCTGGATGTTCTCTCACTTTCCCAGCCTTGTTTCCGTGACTTGTTGTGAACAGGGCTGTGCCTCCGTCTCAGCTTGGCTTTCTCTGAAGTGCAGATGTAGCAGCATGGAGTTAAAAATAACAACGTCTTGAGAGACTAGGAGTTCGGTGAGTGTGGGTGTGCGGAGCAGGAAGCGTGTTCATTAAGAGCTTTTAAATTTCCGAATGCCCCTTCTGAGTCATTAACATGCTTGATTAAGAAAATTTCTGACAACTAGAGAGAGAGATTTCTGTGTTGTACTTTGAGTATGTTATGAGTGTTTATATTAGGAAGGAGGAATACTTGCCCATGCTGACGATGAGATGATTTCCATGCTGTGAGCAAACAGAACAAAATGTTAATTCTGGGTGAGTAAGCTGTCCTAGGAGCCTGTGTCCTGACCACCTGCCCTGTTACCACAGTGGGCACTAATTAGCCAGCTCGCTTACTATTTAGGGACATGCTGTAGACACAAGGCAAGTCAAAGGTTCTATAGTGAAACCTCACTATTTCTATGTATTGGAAGTGACAACTAATGAGACCTAACAAATATCAGCTCTGGACTATTGACTTCAGGTGTAGAGTTTTCAAGGGTATATAGTAAAAAAATGTATGCTAGGCAGGTGTCCATCCGGCCTTGCCCACATGGATAAGCATCCGCTGTCATTCATGTTTTCACTGCCAAAAAGGGATAGATTCTATGTTTTTCAGATTTTAAGAAAGTCAAACAGAGAAGTAAATTTGTATACAATTACATTTAGAGGTGCTGTGTCATAATCCAAGTGTGGATGGCATTGATTGTACATAGAGAAGACATAATTTAGCTTGGTAGAAAGCAAGGCAAGAGCCAGGGATGGCTCTGGAAGGAATGTGGAATTTGAATTTGAATTGGATTGGAATGGGCCACAGGTGGCAAACACAAGGCTCGCGGCCGAATCTGGCCCTCCACCTTGTTTTATTCCGCCTAGCACCTTGTTTCCTCCCGGCGGCAGCACCTGAGCTCTCACTTAACTGTTAAGGAGTAATTACATTCATACGGCCCTAAAATTACATTTAGCCCTTTGAAGGCAACTGCAAGGCTGATGTGGCCCCCAGTGAAAATGAGTTTGACACCCCTGGGATAGGCATTCTAGTCAGCAAATAGCATACGCAAAGGTACTGTAGCAAAGGAATAGACCACAGTTATGTTAATGGATATCTTGTTTAGGGCTGATTCAGAATGATGGAGAAGGCTCTCCTTTGGGGAGAGATCCTGTGTGGTTACTGTATATGCCAATGTCTATACTAATTGTAAGCCAGCATCCATACTGACAAACCTTAATATAAGGGCAGACCCTTTGAGGATAAAGATTGTGCAAGTATTTCCTGAATATCAATGACAGATGTTATGCTTTTGATATTTTAGACGAAATACGGACTGCATGCATTTCAGTTCATGCTGACACAGATGCTTTTTGGAATGTGGTTACAGAGACATTCTGTACCAGGTCACACATGCAAACAGAACACAAAAACTCTGGAAAATATCCTCACAACACAAGGGCATAAGGAAGCATGTTGTGTGGGGAACTGACAAACATACTCACTGTCAGTGTGTCAGCAAGCCTGCTAAATTCATTTCCAAGAGCTGATTCTCTTGTCGAGGTTAAACACATCCAGCATCTTGATCATGCCATTCATTTCATAGTAAACCTTGTTCGAGAACGGCAGAAAAAAAGATAAGTTGTAATTTAGAGCAGGTGATGGCAATAAAAACGAACTAATTTCACACCAGTGGACTCTGCATTCTCCACATTACAGAAAATGTCCTGAAAAAGGGCTCTTACTAATGTTACCTTGCTGTTATTTCTTTAAAACTAGTAACATCATCAGGAGACTGTGCCAATTTCCCCTTTCCCCCGCAGGACATCTACAGTGGTCTGAAGCCATCAGGAATGCTCACTAAGCAACTGTCAAGTCGTATTGGATTATTGGCGTGGAAGGCAATGGCACGCCGAGCCCCCGCTGGCAAGCCAAGGGTCGCTGCTCCGGAGAGCAGCTCGCTGAGCAGTGATGCCTCTGTGTTCCTTCGCCTTGTCTGAGACTCTGGTCCCGCTCTACGAAGCCAGATGTCCCTCCACTTTGCTTTGTGTACATTTCATTTCCTCTGGGGCTTGGGATCCGGAACAGAATTCAGGCTAAATTTGAATGTGTGTGGATTTGACGTTTAGTTTTCCTGCTGTCCTGGGTTATAATCCTCCTTCCCCGTGCTCTCCTAGCAGCGAGAGCAGGGTTGCATTTGTAGTACAGAGAATTTGGGCAATTCCTCCTGGGTTCTATCAGAGGGCTAAAAGAGTTAGAAGTGGTTTCTTCAGCCTACACTAGAAAAACGAGAGACTATAATGCTCAATATTTACTAAACACATATTATTTATTCATCCACTCATCTGACAGTTATTGACCACATTATGTAACAGGCGCCTTCCTAGGAGCAGCTAGGCACCCCACCCACCACAAGTCCAGAGACCATTCCAAAATTACAGGAGCGAGTGGTAATGCTGAGACCAAACGCCATGTATTCTGACCCCAGGCGCTGTGTTTTTTCTCTTCTCCCCGCGGTGCCCCAGGGACTGGGCTGCAGACAGACCCTGGGCAATTGCCTGCTTCTCTCTTGGGTATAAGCTGCCCTTCTGGAAACTTCCCTTCCATTTTCAAGTTCCCTTTATTTCTTGCCTGCTCAAAGAGAACATGGGGTAGAGAATGAGTGGGTAGGTGCCTCAAAGTATAATTTTCCAGGAAGCAGAGTTGAACAAATGCAAAGCTGAGATTTCAAAGATTGTTTAGAAAGAAAAGGATAATTCCCCTGTGAATGGTCATGAAATCCGAGCTGTCAGGCTATATTTGATGTCAAACACGGGGAGGTCTGAGCCGGCCTCGCTGTAAGTGTGGGAAAGGGGTGCAGAGGAGCGCTGATGACAATAGTGTAGATTAGTCGGAGATAAGAATCAAACGACAGCGACTGAAGTGTGCTTTTTACCACCTCATTCTGAGGATGACAAATACCAGGAAAGAATGAGGTAAAGAGCCACAAAGTGCATTGCTGATTAGAAATTGTCTTCCAGGTTTGCCTACTGCCTGATGCTCTCCAGCAAATTATCCTTTCTGATGATCTGCAATGATTAATATTTGGAATATGCAAACTGCATTATTTTTAGACATATGGTCAATGCAGTGGGTTGAATTTGGGGAGAGTCAGAAAATGATTCTTCTGTGTATCTTCAGAAGGTGCAGATGGATGCCTTTCAGCCCTAATGTAATAGACTCCATTCTGAAATCACTCCTTCAGTTTCGTTACCCCAGATCCCACACTAATGCATATATACAGGGTGATCACTTAAGCATGATTGTGGAAAAGGCATTCTAAGGGCAGTTTCTCTTTGCTATCATGCTATGCCCCCATAAAGATCACAATGGATGATGCAGTAATGGAAAAATAAGTTAGTTTACTTACCCAGGCCAACAGACTTGCCTATCTCAGTGCTTCTCATAATTCTATGGTAATTACTCAGAGGAAATGAATGACTCCAGAAAACTCAGGGATACATTTGTGGCCGTGTGACAATCCCAGATGGTGTCCAAGCATGTGGCAGGCTGCCCAGTGGAGTAGCAGGGGAGATGTAGCAGGCTCGGCGAGAGATGCTCACAGGACGACGCTCTGAGGAGGGGCTGGACTCGGAGAAAGAGGCTGGGCTCTCAGGTCACAGTGGGGAAGCAGGCCCGAGAGGGGTACAGATGAATGTAGCTACACAGAGAGGCTTGTCCTCCAGATACCGGGGATTCGTCAGCACTGGTGGGAGTTCTTTCCAGGGGTGACAGGTCAACTTGTAAGGGAACTTCATGACCCCCCCATGTTAGTTTTTAAGGAGAATTAAGTATCTTCCTGGTTCCCAACCCTAGTGGTAATTTACCCCACAAACGTGGACCCAGGGAGGCAGTGGCGTGAAGAACAGAGTAGAAGCTGCTGCAGTGTGGCAGACGGAGGCGATCCATTCTTCACTGGGCCACTCCAGTGTGAGCAGAGGAAGAAACTTTTCTCTTTCCCAGGGGTAATTTAATTTTACTGACCCCTCTGGAGGACTTGAAAATAAAAGGCTGTGTGGTAGAATTTTTATGAACAAAAAATAAAATTCTCATTCTCTTTCAATCCTTCAACCATCAGCAGCTAATCATGAGGCCCCTCCTGTGCTTAGGAAGGAGGTGATTTGGAGATGGCTGCAGCGCTGCAGAAGCAGACTGCTGTCTGGTTGTGGGGGTGGGAATGCAACGGGGGACAGAATAAGACAAACGATCGTACATTTGCACCCACCACTGGGTGGCAAAGGATGATACTCATTACTCAGTTATTGCAAAGCGGTTTGACCTAATCAGGAAGGAGCTGGAAGCAATGATTGGGCTGAGAGCTGAAGGGAAGCACCGAGGGGAGGTGGGCACTCCAGGCTGAGGGAGCAGTAGGGGTGCAGGGCTGGGGTGGAGTCCGAGGCTGGCAAGGCTCAGAAAGTGTGGGTCACATGGAGATGGCAGAGGGAAGGCAAAGAGAGGAGCCCTGCAGAGGTAGACAAGGGCTGGAGCACGGGGCCTTGCAGGTAGCGTGGAGTTGTGGCTGTGTCTGCAAAGCAGTGGGGAAGCCATAGAAGGCTTTTAAGAAAGGAAGCATGATATTTCAAAATTGCAACCCCTCTGGCTGCCATTTGGAGAATGAATTTAGTGGGCCAAGTGATGAAGCACGCAGGCTAGAGCCAGATTTCAAAGCTACTTAGCAACTAAAACCAGTAGGATTTGGTGACGGGCTCAGCACGGAGTAAGAAAGAGCAACTCTCCTGCAATCCCAGCCTGGTATTCTCTTAGTGCTCAAGACAACAGCTTAGTGTGGTGTCAGCCTGTCTCGCTTTCATAAGCCTCGTAGACATGAGGCTTGAAGATGCTGCCAAGGCTACTCCACCCCCACATCTCTGCATAGTCTCTAGGAGACGTGGGAGACATTCCACTTTCCTGCAAGGACTTGTCGGAGGAAATTCTTGCCATCCGTGTCACATGACATGCCTTTGTTGTGGGGGCGTCTGGTAAGACGTAAGCAGCATCCCTTATCTATCTCCACCCAAGATAAAAAAAATGAGAGCCTAATTGAAATAAAAATTTCCTGCCCTGGCCAGATAGCTCAGTTGGTTATAGCATCATCCGTTCACCAAAAAAGGTTGTCTGTTGATTCCCAGTCAGGGCACACACCTAAGTTGCGGGTTCAATCCCTGGTCAGGGTGCATATAGGAGGCAGCTGATCGGTGTTTATCTCTCTCTCTCTCAAACCAATAAATATATTCTCAGGTGAGGATTTAAAAAAAATCAAAGTTTCCAAACTTCCTATCATTGCCCCCATTGTTGGAAAATGGAGAGATTTTTGTCAACTCAAAGTCAGTAGCTACCTGCTGCAGTGGACCTCAGGTCAGGGCATTTATCTAACGGATTCCGAGCCCAGCCAAAGGCTCAAGGCACCACACCCAATCCTGCCCTACTGGGGACTGGCAGCAGAATGGACAGATGTAACAAGTACTCACCACTCTATTGAAGCCAAACTCAAAAGCTCAGGTCCAGTCATATCGTCCCAGTGGGTGTGAGAAGTAAGGGCTGAAACATTTGTTTTTATTACCCAGGGAGAGTGGGATTGGCGTTTTTGTACCAAGTACATCAGGCTGTTGCCTACTGTTAGTGGTAGCTCAAAACTCACAGTGTAAAGGCTGCTTTGAAAATGTCTGCTCCTCTTCCTGCCCCTGGCATTACTCTTTCTTTAGATTAATCCCCTGTTGGCTAATTGTTTAAGAGGCCGTCATATTTATTGTAAAAGTAATAAAGTCATACTTGTTCTAATTTCTGAGTGCTTACTCTATGACAAACACTACACTAAGTGTGTTTCCTGCGTTACCTGATTTGATCCTTATAACAATTCCAAGAAGTAGGGGCTGCTAGCCTGTCTATGAGATGAGAAAAAGGAAGCTATAGAAGTTAGGTAACTTGAAAGATGTAATTGTGGCCCATAACCCACACTCAATTCAATTACCGCTTAATGACCACCTACTATATGCCAGATACTATGCTCGGTATAAGAAACATGAATTGGGTAAATTGAATTTCTTCTCTGATGGGGCTTAAAGTCTTTGGGGAAGTTACACCCAGATGTCCACATAATACGAGACATGTTACATTAAGTGCTAAAGTAGATAGAGGTCCGACATAGGTTATGGGAGCACTGAGGTGAGAGAGTTAAGTTCTGATGGAGTGCCGGGGGTGGGGTGGGAAGTAACTGGGGAAAATTTGGGAGATGTGCTGTCCTTTCCGTTGCATACTGAGAGAGCAGCAAGCATTTGGCAGGTAGTGGAGTCTGCTGGGGGAATCCATCTGGAGGATGTGACCGCCCATTCACCTGCGAACTAGACTGGGGCAGTCGGAGGCTCCTCGTTCCCGCCCCTGTTCTTTGAATGTAGGTTTTGCCCAGCGCTCTCACACCATGAGCTGTTTTGTCAAGCACGCAGCCTTG
>PVKM010024187.1:0-20683 GCA_004027735.1 Carollia perspicillata
AAAATTCGAAATAAAGTGTGCAGTACAAAATCAAGAAAGAAGGGAAGAGAGGAAAAGCAATTGGAATATAACAGTAGTGAAAATTTTAAAAATAATAATAACAAAAAAATTGTCTTAAAAAAACTGCATTTAAAAACAACAAAAAAGAGACCAAAAAAAAATCACTCCTCTTGTTGGATTCAAACTGGCCAAACCGGTTTTTCTGGTCTTGCTGGCTGCAGAAGGCTGGGAAGTGGAGATTGGTGTGGAGATTTTCCCCTCCTGCCATTCACGCAGGTTGCCTTCCAAGCACTGTCCTAGCCGCCAGTCTGATTCCTTTCCCAATATCCTCGACGTGGGAGTCCTGATTCTCTTCTGATGTCTTCTCCCGGTGGTCACCTCCAGATACTGGGGTGCAGTGGCGCCCACTCGCTTAGGTTGGCACCGAATGCCTCCCTTCCCAGGGAACCTGGGCCCAAAGTCTCCCCTCCCAGCGCCGCTGGGATGGAGTCACTGCGCCTTCCCCCCATGCCCAGCTGGGCTGGGAGTCAGTCTCGGGCCATCACAGCAGATTCCTCGGCCCTTCTGTTTGATAAATTCCTCCTATTCAAGCTTGGCGTCCATCTAACCCAACTCTCCGGCAGCTGGCGACTCCGACTTCTGGAGTCAGTGCTGGACGCAGCCCTGCGCTTCTGCGGCCGACTGAGGGCCCGCTCTGGGTGCCGGGCTCTGGGCACCCGGCGCTGGCTTCACAGACCCTTGGTCCCCCACGCTGCTCCCCGGGTCATTAGTGTCCTGAAATCTCCTTCTTACCGTCTGGTTTCTGGTTTTTCAGTGTCCGCTACCGCTTTGTGGATTCTTATTTTCAAATACGCTGCAATATTGTTGTCTGTCTGCTCCGTTCCTCCATGGATTAGCCAGTTTTTCCTCCTTTGTGTAGGGGGAAGTGAAATCAGCTCCCTCATACTCCGTCGCCATCTTCTCTCCATCAGTTAACTGGATATTTTAGACTGGGCTTCACAAGGTTGTTGCTACTTAGTAGGGTCAGGGTGCCTCCGAATAGCTCACACTTGGCGGTTCAGAAATGGTGTGACTGGACGAGCAGGCTCTGGGACTCTCACTGAGAACCCACTGGTTAATCACTTATGATCTCAAGTAGAATTGCATTAATTCTACAATAGGTGATATAATGATTTACAAAGAAGCCCTTTTGGGCTAATGTTGATTATTCTTAATTATATATATTCATTTTGTAAAAATGTAAAGATTTCATTACAGACAAAGTTAAAATGCCCTTTAAAACTAGCCTCTCATTGCAGTATCCTCTCCAGTTTGTTCTATTGTATGTCCGTTAGAATATTTTCCTTTGTAGAGTGTGAATGTGTGTGTGATATACATATATTGTTTCATGTCTGTGCATGTTTATGTAATGGTATCATATGTGTGTGTCATGAATCACCTTATTTTTTTCTACTCAGTATTATGTTGGAGGAAAGACCAGGTAATATGTCTATTATGCAAAGAATTTCCCTTTTACCCTTAAGCCCTTGGAGAGTTAGATATCCTTAGATTCCTAATAAATACAGACATTGCCCATGTTTCTGCATGTGGGGGGTTGTGTGCTGTGACTGGCAGCTTAACAGTGGCACCTTCAACTTCAGTCAGTACTGAACTTACAGGCAGTATTGAAACTCACCAAGATTAAGTATAACTGTTTCTCCTTTCTTCTTCACATGCACATCAATCCACTGCCCATTTTGGTTTGGAATCTGTTGTTGATAATCATTTTTATCTCATACAGGCAAGTCTCAATTTAAAAAATTGCAGAAGAGAATGTGAAATCTATGTGTTTGCCTCTAATACTACCAAGCATTAGGGACAGGACTGTGGTCTGTAATGCAATCACTCAATGCTTTTTCAGCAAACATAAAGTGTTTAATATATGCCAGGCACTATTTTAGGCACTCTGGGGAAATAGAGATGATCACCTAAAGCCTCACTTCCATGGAGCATATATGCTAGTTGTAGAAGGAAACAATAAGCAAATAAACAAACTAATCAGTACATGGTACAATGTCACTTAGAAGTGCTATGAAGAAAAATAATTAGACTGAGGATATAAAGAATGATTGAGGGTAAGGGGGACAACCTTAGTTGAGATGGCCAGGGCAGGCATCTCTGCCGAGCCTGAATAAATCTATACCCCTTTATCTAGTATATGATAGATGTTCGATAAGTTTTGAATAAATGAAAAACTGTATCAGTAGGGGTATACACAAAGTACAAGAGAGGAAAAATGTCATCTCTACCTAGATTAAAAGAGGCTCCAGTAATATGATAAGATGGGAATGAAAAATAGGTAGGCATTGATTGGCCAGAGAGGCAAAAATAGGGAAAGCTGCTGCAAGTGTAGGTAACAGCACGCGCAAAGGCAGGGAGGTGTGAAAAAGCACTGTTAGTTTCCCATCACTCAGTAATCAGTGGCCACGAACTCAGTGGCTTTAACAACATAAATTTACTATATCATAATTCTGGAGGTCAGACATCCGATTTGTTTCATTGGGTTAAAATCATAGTTTCAGGAGGGCTGCATTTGCTGGGGGCTTTAAGGGAGAATTTATTTCCTTGTCTCTTCCAGCTGCTAAAGGTTACCTGAATTTCTTAGTTCATGGTCTGATTTCTCCAACTTCAAAGCCAGCAGGGTAGCATCTTCAGTGTTTCTTTTCTGACCTCTGATTCTTTCATCCAATCTCCTCTGACTATGAACCTCCTGCCTCCCACTTATAAGCATCCTGATGATTACATTAGGCCCATCTGGGAAATCCCAGGTAATCTCCATAGTTAAAGTCAACTGATTAGCTGAAACCTTAACTCTCCTTTGCAATGTAATATAACATAGTCACAGTTCTGAGGACTAAGATGTAGACATCTCAGAGTATTGTTCTGCCTACCACAGGCATTGTGTATTGGGATCTGCAAATGGCTTTAATATGCTGGAGTGTAACATGCATATGGGTAATGGGTAAGGAAGGGACCAAATAGATAAGGGCTAGATTTAAAAGATCCTTCTTATCTATGGTGATGTTGAACCTTGTTCTAGAAAGCAGTGGGAAACCATTTGGTAGATCATAAATGTTTGAGTTTTTGAGGCACTTGAGAGTAATATTATTCTTAATTGTATAAATAGACCTATATATATTCTCTTTGTAAAAATGCAAAGATTTCATTATACATAAATCTAAAGTCCCCTTTGAACCTAACCTCCAGTAACAGCATCCTCTCCAATTTGGTCTATTTATATCCTTTAGACTTTTTCCCTATGTAGTGTGTGTGTGAGTGTGTGTCCTTCTTACTTGGCTTGACATTTTGGGCATGCTTAACCTGAAGACTTTGTCAACCTTCTTCTGACAATTTGCAACCCACTTTCTCATTCTACATATGTGGAGTTCAAGTGAGTGTCTTTTCTGCTTCCTTGTGACCCGTTTTACTCCTTACCCCTTCATCAGTTGAGTGGTATCATATAATTAATACCCTCTAAATCATTTGTACAGATTTCCAGACCACCTGTAGAATACACAATGCCTGTGGTAGGTGGAGAAATAGCTCCCCAAAGATGTCCCCATCCTAATCCTCAGACTCTGTGAATGTGTTACGTTGCATAATTAAACCTGGCACTTGTGTGATGGTAGCTGGGGCCAGAAAGATAGATAAAAGGATATTGCAAAATTCCACCCCACCCCCCAATGTCTGGAAATCACCCTCTTCCTCCCCCAGTGTTTTATACTATGTCCTTCTTTAAACTAGGTATAAACATAGGTATATATGTCTTTTCTCTTGGGCTTTTAACGTGATTAAAATAACTTTGAAAACATAGTGGGAGTAAGAGCATGAGAGGCTCCATTCTGTGGAACTTTGATGTTCCTGAAAAACTTCTGGGTTGCCTTCCTGGATAGATAATCAAGTCATTAAACAAAAAGCAACTCATAGGTCAAGATGGTGGCATAAGTAAACACAGCTTGCCTCCTTGCACAACCACATCAAAATTACAAGTAATATATACAACTATCACTCAGAATAATCAGGAATCGAGTTGACTGGAAGTCTGACAACTATGAAATTAAAGAAACCACATCCATCCAGACTGGTAGGAAAGGCAGAGTCATGGAAGAGGCTGGTTCCACATCCACATGTAGTGGATAAAAATTTGGGAAGGGTATCTAGGGAGCAAAGAGTCCCAGCCCCACACCAGGCCCCCAGTCCCTGAGTTCCCGTACCAGGAAGACAAGTCCCCATTACTTCTGGCTGCAAAATCTAGTGGGAATTGAGTCAGTGGAAGAAACTTCTTGAGTCCCAAGTAATTCCCCTTAAAGAATACACATGCGGACTTACTCAGATTCAGACCCTCTGAGCTCCTCCAACAGGGTAGTAGCTTGAAAGGTACCAGTGGCATAGAGCGAGGAACTGAAGTGTCTGGCAGCAAGGCAGGACCTAGAGAACAGTTTTTACTCTAACAGAAAGGTGGGCAGAAGCCAGTGTCCATTTTCTGAACTCTCCCCCAACAGAGCCAGCAGGCAGGTGCCATATCTGAAACTCCATCAACTTGGCTACACTGTTTGTTCCATTCTGGAGACTCCCTGAGACTCTGTTCTACCCACCTTCTGGCCCACCCAAACTGTTAACCATGACTTTTCCCTATGAGTGGCTAGTCTTGGCTCATGCTTCACAACTTTCTAAGTCCTTTTATGCAAGCAACAGCCAGCCTCAGTAAGCTCCCACCCAGCTCCTGTACCACTTGCTTAGTGGCCCAAGGCCCAACAAGTAAGTAGCAGCCATCTCAGACTGCTTTATAACTCATTTTAAAGGCAGAATAGAGGTAGGGACTAGCCTTGGCCTGCACCACCCAGGAAATCCCAGAGCCTACACACCTAGTGGAAAACTAAAGACCACTTTGGAACACTACCACCTGACCCCTTGACAGCTGATCCTCCATGGAGGGCAGAGGGTGGTGGTCAGTGGTCATAGACAGTCCCTGCACCTGAATGGCCTGAGTAAATTCCTCTCATTGACCTGCCAACAGCAACCAAGGCTCATCTACAAAAGGAGGGTGTACTCAGCCCACACGAAAGGTGTACCTCAAGTACCCAGATTGAGTGATAGGCAAGGCTCTGTGTGCCACTAGACTCTATAGAACACCTACTTCATAAGGCTACTCTACAAGCCAGGGAGTAACAGCATCTCTACCTAATACATAGAAACACACACAGGGAGGCTGCCAAAACGAGGAGAGAAAGAAACCTGGCCCAATTGAAAGAACGGATCAAAACTCCAGAAAAAGAACTAAACAAAATGGAGATAAGCAATCTATCAGATTCAGAGTTCAAAACACTGGTTATAAGGATGCTCAAGGAAGTTAGTGAGGACCTCAACAGCATAAAAAAGATCCAGTCAGAACGAAGGATACACTAATTGAAAGAAAGAACAATTTACAGGGAAAATACAACAGTAGAGTGGATGATGCCAAGAATCAAATCAATGATTTGGAACATAAGAAAGCAAAAAACAACCAATCAGAACAACAAGAAGAAAGAATCCAAAAATATGAGGATGGTGTAAGCAGCCTCTCAGACAACTTTAAGTATTTGAACATTTGCATCATGGTGGTTCCAGAAGGAGAAAAGAAAGAGATAGAAAGTGGAGATCTATTTGGAAAAATAATGAAAGAAAACTTTCCTGATCTCATGAAGGAAATAGACAGGAAAGTCCAGGAAGCACAGAGAGTCCAAAACAAGATGGATGCAAAGAGGCCCACTCCAAGACACATCATAATTAAGATACCGAAAATTAAAGACAGGGAATCTTAAATGCAGCAAGAGAAAAGCAGTAAGTTACCTATGGGGGAATTCTCATAAGACTATAAACTGATTTCTCAAAAGAAACTTTGCAGGCTAGGAGGGATCGGCAAGAAATATTCAAGGTCATGGAAAGCAGAGACCTAGAGCCAAGATTGCTCTACCCAGAAAAGCTATCATTTAGAATCAAAGGGCTGATAAAGAGCTTCCAAGACAAGAAAAAATGAAAGGAGTTCATCATCATCAAACAATTATTATATGAAATGTTAAAGGGACTTATTTAAGAAAAAGATCAAAACTATGAACAATAAATACATATCTATCAACAATTAAATCTAAAAACAAACTAAGCACACGAGAAGAACAGAGACAGAATCGTGGATACAGAGGGCATTTTGACAGGGAAGGTGTATAGGGAAAGGGTGAAGAGGTGAGGGGATTAAGAAGTATAAATAGGTAGTTACAGAATAGCCATGGGGATGTAAACTACAGGATAGGAAATGGAGTAACCAAAGAACTTATAGGCATGACCCATGGACATGAACAATGTTTGGGGGATTGCCTGCGGGAGTGGGGGTGCTGGGTGGAGTGGGACAAAGGGGGAAAAATTGGGACAACTATATACCATAGTCAATAAAATAGAAAAAATTTTATTGGAACAAAAATAAAATGAACTTATAGAAATATATATTGCATTTTGTATAAAAACTGGATAGATACTCAGGTATGCATAGAAAATCTTTGAAAGAATGTAAAGTAAAACATTGAAAATGGCTGCCAAGGATAAATACTGTTACCAGAATGAAGGGGTTGGTTTGCCTGTGCACATCAAAGCCCAATCAAATGAGAACAGAAGTTTGCAGCCAAGAATATAAGGATTTATTAGTTGAGGAAATGGTGCCAAACCCAGAGTCACGGGTCAGCTGGTGCTCAAAGACCCTGTTCCTGGATGGCTTTCAGGGGTTGGATTATATGGGGAAAAATCATTAATTGTGGCTAAAGGAGTTGGGGTTGTGGGCTCTACTGATTGGTTGGGGCCAGGGCAGGGAGGAGTTGGTCATTTGTTTCAGGTCCTGATGTCAGCCATGGTGTTGTTCTGTCTGGTTTCGTGAGGGTTTGGTCTGTAGGGTCTGTTTGCTTTCATGAGGCTGAGGCCGAAACACAACTGATGTCAAAATGTTATCTTTAGTTTGACCAGAATTCTGTTTCTGTGTGCAACAGCCCTGAGGCTCTTTTCTTAAGATAGTTTGATAATGATCAGAACCTGATGTCCTACATGCCTAATGAGTAATAAGGAAGTAGACAAAAAGAAAGGGAAAGGATCATGTTAAAGAAATGGCATTTCTGTGCAGTTACAATACCACTGATGTATTAGGACTAAATAGGGCTGGAAATGTTAATTTTTACTTACATTTTTCTGTACAGTTTGGTTCCATTAGTTTTTCCAGGACAGTCATTTTACCTTGTACTAACAATAATGCATAATGTCTCATGATGGAAATCATGTGTGCCATTCTGTTTAAAATCTAAAAGAGAATTCTGCATGTTGGATAAATACTGCTTAAGTTAGACACCAGCTATAATATTTGAACTAACACTTAAAATGTCTAGAGATCTATCATATGAATAAAGTTATAATTTGATGCAACATCTGAACTGTTTCTAAGGTTGTATTGTTCTCACACTGTTTGACCTGGCAGAATCCCCATCAACTTTGAAAACATACTCAGATGGTGAATCTATATATCTACACAGTTAAAAAAACTTAGAGGGAACAAACTATGCATATGTTATACTGTTTTAAGCCTAAGTACAACTTCCATTTTCTTCCTCAGTGTATTAAAAGAGATTTTCTCAGGAAAGAGAATAATGCAGATTTTAACACTGTAAAAAAAATATTACCTTATTATATAAATGATCTCTGCTATTTTTTTCTCATTCCTAATGAAGTCCTGATTGTTTATCTACCCTCAGGAGACTAGTTGAACTCATATATTTTTTCTAAAGTTTAGATTTTCTAGTAAATTTATAAAAATTAAATTAAAATGTTTTTCAACCTTCTAGCTACTGTAAAACTATAATTAAATTATATATCAAATGTTCTTTCTGTACTATAAGAAATTTCTCATAAAAGATGTTATTTTAAAATATTTTCAGTAATTGAGTAAATATAAAGGCTTAACATTTTGGTAGCACTCACAAACATTTCTAAAATGTCACACGATGTGAAAATGGAATAATTTCTGAAACTAAGTACTCTTAAATTATTTAACGTGAAAAATTCTGTTTGAGTAGCCATTACTCAGCCAAAAACATTTTAACTACAGGCTGAAGTAGCCACTTTGAATTTCTTACTAGTAAGCATAGAATAGAAATGGCCTAGATGACATATACTTGTTAGGGAATCAGAGAATGTTTTAAATAGTGTTAAATCCCTTATCTGTAGTCTGTAGGGTCATATCTATTTTGAATTTTTCAGATGTTTAGGAATGTGATGTGGAGCTTATTACTTAACACTGGTGGTGCTGGGGCAGCACCCAGAAATTAAACACATTAACACTTTTTCATAAATGTCTGAGTATTCACATTAAATAGGATAAATTTCAGTTTAGGTCAAGTTTTCTCACCAATAGATTTCAGGTCAGATTGGATTAGGACACCACTTTGATTATGAAAGAAACTTTAATTTTCAGAGATTTTTATCCTATGAGTATGAGATTTTAGGCTTAAATTCTCTGTGACCTTGGTCATTTTGTGGGGGGACTCAATCATCTCAAATGCTAAAATTAGAAGTTAGACTGTATTATAAATTATTTGCTTTTTGTGGTAAGAACTTTCTTTATTAAGTGATAAGTCAATTACAGTCAACACACAATTACATTAGTTTTAGGTGTACAACAGTGATTAGACATATATATACCTTCAAATTGGTCACCCCAGTACAGCTAGTGCCCATCTGGCATCATACACAGTTATTACCATATTGTTTACTATATTCCCTATACCATACTTTACATCCATGACTTTTTAAAAGATTTTATTTATTTATTTTTAGAGATGGGGAAGGAGAGAGAAACAGAAGGAGAGAAACATCAATGTGTGACTGCCTCTTGCATGCCCTCTACTAGGGACCTGGCCTGCAACCCAGGCATGTGCCCTGACTGGGAGTCAAACCAGTGACCCTTTGGTTCTCAGGCCAGCACTCAATCCACTGAACCACACCAGCCAGGGCCATCCATGACTATTTTTATAATTGGCAGTTTGTTAGACTAGTAGATTATACATGAACTTCTCATATTCTAAATTTGAATGTCTATTTAATTCATGAGAAACACTACAATTAAGTCAGTTTTATAATATCTCATTTAATAATGAGTTCAGTAACCCTCAACATTCTTTATTTGTGAATAGTAGTTGTTTATGCTTTATATGTAAATATTGTGTTTCCATTGGTCTTCTATATAGTTGAAAAGAAGCTACATTTTAAATTTATGAAGACAGATTGGTTTTTATTTGCAATTTTGATTACCAGAATATATTCTAGTGTAAGTGATGAAGGCATTCTGGGGGTCTGGGGACCCAAGGGTCCATAACCCATTATGGGTTCTTGGCTTTGCACAGAAAAGAATTCAAACCTGAGCCAGCATTGAGTGTAACATGAAAATCAGTTATTAGTGAAGTGGTGAGACAGAAAATTGGCTATTCCACAGACAGGGCAGCCCCCCTTTAGCAGAATTTGTTTTCTTTATTGAGTTTCATTTCACTGGGGGCTGGGCAGGGTATCTTTCCAGGAAAAAGGTGGAGATTTCTCAGAGGAGGTTGGTGGGACACTTTGTGTTTTTATTCCAACTTTGTGTTTCTGATCATCATGACATAGGGTGTGTTGTTTAACATGCTAATGCATTACAACAAGTGTATAATGAGGTCAGGGGTGATCGATCGTTAAGTGAAATTAGTCACCATGTTGGGCAGAGCCGCTCTGTGCTGTTTTAAAGCCATAAGTCCAATGAGGGGATTGTCTTTCTTTCTGGTAGTTCCTGTAGCTTTTATTCATTGCAGCTGTTTAGTCATCTACCCTATCTCATAAGGTTCTATGGTCATAATTAAAATTTGAACTATGTAAAAATGGTGACAAACATTATGTGGGTTTATTAATTTTCCTCTGAAAACCAGGAGGAAGAAAATAAATATAATTAGACCTAGAGTAACCAAAAGGGAGTCTGCAAAATACCATTTTGTTTGGGCCTCAATCTTGCAACCTAAACCCCAAGAAAAACAGGACAAATCTAAAGGGGCTAGCCTCTCCATTGAGGAAAGACTAAAACTTATCAGTCAGAGAACTGATGAGGTCTCTCCTGGATGAAGATGACAGACTTGGATGGTTAAGTTATGGGTGGGAGACTGAAATGAAAACCAGAGGTGAGATGCAGTAGGCCAGACCTCACCGAACTGGCTGCTGGGTGCACTGTAAGTTTGTTTTGGAGACTTGCTTTATTTGTTTATTACCTTTATTTTCTTTAAATGTATTTGATTATGGTTAGGTATGAAATGCTCTTTCATTTTCCATGTTTTCTGCTGTTCCCTACAGCTGTGTACCTTGTCACTTCCCACTTTTAACTTACCTGGCCCCTGGAGGCATTTAAATTTGCCATTCCTGTCTGTAGGTTATGCAATCAAAGCAGATTTTTAAAAATTGAAAAGTTGTTATTCGTAGAGGGAGACTATAGTATAGACTTAGGAACTGTTATCGCTGTTCTTCTGGGGGACTAGAAGACATCCAGCTACCACCAGCTACTTTTCCTCAAATGATATTTATTGAGCATTTACTATTGTGTGGTAGACACTAGGGATATAATCAGAAATAAGACAAACATGGGCCACATGTCTATGGAGGAGGATATCAAAACAGTAAACATACAAATGTGAAGACTAATGCAAATTATTTTGGAAAGGAAAGAATAGGATTATAGAAAAATAGGGATTCTTCCTTATTTAAAGGAAGAAGTCTTTTTAGGTCTCTCTAAGACTATGACATGTTGGTCACACTGAAGGCTGAGTAGGAACCAGCCATGTAAAAAGAGGAAGAAAATGTCTTTAAGGCAAAGGGTACAGCAAATGGGAAGGCCTCAAGGCATAATGAACTTTGTATATTTGAGCAATAGAAAGGACAGTGTGATTGAAATGTGTGAATGAAATGAGTATGGAAAAATGACTAAGGGCAAGTCAGGAAAGGCTTCATAGGCCATTTTAGAAGTTTGCATCCTATACTAAAGGGTAATGGGAAACCACTGAAGGAATTTAAGCAAGGTCAGATGAGAATTTTAAGCGGTTACTTGGGCTGCTGCATGGAGCATTGACAGGAAGGGTGCAAAGTGGAACTGCTGCTGCTGCCCAGGCTGGAGGTGATGGTGTCAGGAAGCAGTGTAAGTGGACAGAGCAGATGTGTAACACCTTCCAAAAGGAAGAAGAATCTTAATGGATAGAATGTGGGTGTGAGTAGAAACAAGGCTATAGGGAGAATTGTCAGTTATTAAAGGCTTGATAAAAAGAGACCCTTTAGAAATTACGTACTGGAGTTTATCTCTATATTCCTAAAGTTGGTAAGCAATCATCAGGGTTCTTGGTTAACCTGGTAGAGTTTCCAGAAGTCATGGACTTGTGCTACTTTTCCTTCCAGTTTAGAAGGTTTAGGTTACTGAGAAGGCCACTAGACATGGTAGTTCAACCTAGTGGCTATGGAACAAAAATTTGTGAAAAATAGGTAGTGTTATTTAAGGAGTCAGTTGACTAGTCTGATGCCTGGGAGTACTCAGTTTAGTTCAATAGGTTCTCAGGAAAAAGATGCTGAGGCAGAATTTGGAGTGCTAGATATTTATCCAGGGATCCATACCTGTGAAAGGAAGAAGAAGGAAGCAGGATCAGACAGATGAAAATGTCAATTTCAATGCAGGTTCAACAATGTGTGGGCCAGCCCTGCAGGGAAGTTTAGAGCACGTATCGCCCATCAGAGTGGCCCACATTGGGCCCAAACTGCTGGGTCTTTATGTTCCTGCCTTGCTCAGTCATTAGGTACAGGCTGCCCAGCAGTGGTATGCCTTTGGACTCTCTGCAGCTGAGTCCAACCCGGGAGGAGCTCACAGCGGAGCGTTGAGTGCTTTTATAGAAGTGGATGGTATATTCCCAGGTCCACCACAAGTGCAATACTGTTTAATAGAAGTAGTGAGTAATTTGGCTAGTTGCTTTATTCTTTCTGTGGTTTCTTTCCTCCCAGGAACTCAAAGGAAAACACACGGAAGTTTTAATCACAAAGTATTTATCGATCACAATCCAAGGAAGGGGAATTAAGAGGTTAGAAATTGGAAGGAGAGATCAAAAAACAGGAAAGAAACAGGGAGAAAAACTAATGGAAGGAAGCTTCTAGAAGCAAGGAGAAGCAAATTTTAATAAAATACCAAGAGTTACAGCACCCAGTCCTGGGCCTTATTTTTAAAAAATACTACAATGAACACATCTTTAAAAATGTTTTAAAAATCAGATTGTAAAATTTACCTGTCTCTTGTTTCTCTGACAGATACGGAAAACATGAATAAAAGAGACCGACCATTCATGACAAGGCAGAAAAACAGTAGCTCAGGTATTTTTTTTCTACTTCCAAGTCTGTTTTATGATTTATGGTGGATTATGCATGATATAAAATTGGAATGTTGATTTTTCAAAATTTTAATCATGGATAGCTCATTTTGGGGGTCACATTGAGGTTTCCTCGGTTTTCATACAATGGGCATTTTACTCATCTTCAACAGTGGTTAGGACAACCATGCTTTCTGACACTGTAATTGTCCTAAATCACTTACAGACTTCTTATGGTCATGTGATCCATGATATACTTAATATTTTTACTCTACATGGTACATTATTCATCTAATTGAAGCAAAGTACAGTTTTGCTTGAATTAATCAGGTTATTATTCTTTATGCTACTTGACCTTAAAGTACCCTCTACTTACGTTTTAGTTTATCAAAATATCTAATACACTAAACTAAGTATTTGTGTGGAGAATGCCTGCCCAAACACTTTATATCATTTTAGTCTTATTTGGCCCACTGAATTTTTTAGCTTTCAGCTTCAAACTTTTCTCAAATTAAATTAAATTTTTTTCAGTTTTTCTGAGAAATACAGCTATGACTTAAAAAATCAATTTACTTAATTTGTTTCATTATAATGTGATACTTAAATATATACAGTTGCTGCTTAACATTTCTTAAATTACAGAAATGGTCACACTTTGTATCGTGACTTTGTATCGTGAGAATTTTAAAAAATTCTCAATATACTAGCTTAAATTAAAGTATTCTTTCATGCTCTTTTAGAATAAGTTCATGCATGTAATATAGTGGCAATATAATTTAAGTTTCTATAGATATAGGTTCAATATACTATGAATGTTGTAATATATTACTTCTTATATTTACCTTAAAACATTTAAAAATAAGACCTGTAGTCAGCATGTTGCTCTAACTATATTTTGACTTCCAGTAACACAGTATTATTTCTCTCATTTTCTGTTTTTGATGAAAAACAGATAATCTGGTATTACATCTGAAAAATGGAATGAGAAGCATTAAGTATAAACCAGTAGACTATCAGCAAATGCATGCATTAACTGAAGCAAAAAAATTAGCTGCTGCCTCTACTGAGCTAAAGGTTAGAAGTTCTGTGTGTGTGTGTGTGTGTGTGTGTGTGTGTGTGTTTTCTAGGTTTATAAAATTGAATTGCTAGCAAGTAAAATATCTCATGTAAATGTGAAAATAAATAGCACTCTACATCATTTTTTGAGTCTTCTAACTATTAATAATAACGAGTAGCAGCTAACGTTTATCGAATGCTCTCCGAGTGTTGTGTAGTTTACATTTACTACTCACTCAAGGTTCATAACAACCCAAGAGGTCTGGATGCAACTTTATTTTTAGAAAGATTGCTACTTAATTAGCTTTCAACAATTTGTAACTTAATCTGAAAAAATAAAAATTGTGAGTAAATGCTAGCCATGGATTATCATCTGAGTTATGGTCCCTTCTGCAACACCATTCAAATATGCCCTCAGGTGCCACTGTTCTAGAATTCCCATTTTTTGTCGTTGTTGCCATGACTTAGGAAAAGGTGAATCTAAACTAGATTTGAAAGGAGTTTATGTGCAAGTGATTGTGCATTTTAGGACAATGTATGGTTTAGGATTACCATGTGATATGTTTCCCTCTTGTGTGAAATAATAGAGTACATTATAAATAGCATTACATTAAAAATTGCTTGGTTGCATTAAAAGTCTGGTTCGGCAAAGCAACATATTATTAATTACAAGTCTTCATTTGTATTTAATATTTTTGTGTTACATTCATTTTGCATGGCTTTTTATTGTTAAGATCTTTTTTAAAAAGGCAGCTGTTACGAATCCAAAGTACAATTGATATTCTGTTCTAGAGACAGTACCATATATCCATGAGTTATATTTCCTCCAACTAAGAAGACCAGTTAAAAAGTAGGACATTATTTGTTTGGTTCAGATATATCTTTAAGATAATTTAATGTTATCATAACATTCAAAGAAATTTTATGAGAAAATTACTTGTATGACTATCATCCTAATAAAACTATTTTCATATTTCTGATTTTTATTCTGACCCATAGTATATATACAACATATATACATACATATATATAAACATATACATACATATTTGATTTTTTTCCATGGTAAACCTAAACATAAATCCTATATAGATTTTCCCCTAACATTTTGCCATAAATCTTGAAAATATTTAATTATTATATAATATTTAATTACTTAAGTAAATAAATATTTTAACTATTTTTTATTGTTGCCTAACATTTTTCCATAAATCTTCCCCTAACATTTTGCCATAAATCTTGAAAATATTTAATTATTATATAATATTTAATTACTTAAGTAAATAAATATTCCAACTGTTTTTTATTGTTGTTCAAGTACAATTGTCTCCATTTTCCCCCCACCCCAGCCATTCCTACTTTCCACTCTTGACCCTACTTAAGTAAATAAACATTTATCTTGTGCCTCAAAGATACAGTGAGAAACAAAATATAGCTCCTACCATCATGGAATGTACTGTTTGCAGAAAAGAGGAGGGAAGTCAGCATTTCTCAAATAAGCCCCAGAATAAAAATACTTTAAGTATATACTCCAATAAATACATGCTGTCTGGTGTATAATAACAAGCCCTGATTCCAATTGGGTAGGAAGTCTTTTCTGAGGGAGTGACCCAGGAATTGGGATCTCCCAGCCAATAAAAATGAATTGAGCAAAAATGGGATTGAACAGTACTCCAAATAGAAAAAGATACATGCTTTACCACAGCAGTCCCCAACCTCTGGGCCTGTTAGGAACCCAGACACACAGTAGGAAGTGAGCTTGAATGTAATTCAGATGAATCATCCCTAAATTATCCCCTACCCCAGTCCATGAAAAAATTGTCTTCCAGGAAACCCATCCCTGGTGCCAAAAAGGTTGGGGACCACTGACTTATCACATCTCAATTTGGGGATATTTGGATTTATATCCGATTTTATATAGGAAATTATACTTCAGTAAACACCTTCATGCATGGACACCTTTCATGCTTTAGAATCTACCCCCATAGGATAAATTCCTATGATTGGAATGTTTGAGCAAAAAAGTATGAATGTTTTTTAGCTCTTTCCCAAAGTATTGTTCTAACAAAGATGCCTCCTCAAACATTTTTCTCTATACCCTTGTCAGTACTGGAACATGTACACATATATTCATAGATACACATGGAAAGCACATATTCCTAATATTATCCTGTTGTCCATGTGTTTCTTTTGTCTCTCTTTTTATCTGTCCATCCATCTGCCCACCATGTACCCAAAATACTACCATTTTGGCAGAATGTAGAATGGTTGAGTGTTAAAATCAGTATTTTTACAAACTGAATTTCTCTTTGATAACAGAATAAGTATCAAAGAATAAAAATATTTAAAAGTTTTAACAGTTAGTGAGGTCTTTAAAGTTTGACCTTAAGTGCAGGGACAATAATTTCCCATCATTGTCAGCTACTAGATTACTTCTCTCATCATTTTCAAATACTTTCTTCTTTTCTTTATACAGTTTTCATTTTTTATTATATCTGGATTAGGGAAGATGTATTGGGAGTGTTGTTCTATATGGTTTATGGAGTCTTCCTTTCTTGCTTAATTTAGAGATAGCAAGTTGACACTTTGCTTATAATTTACTCTTGTAAGACATGAAAAATTCCCAATTACAACTTTTTTTTGGAAACACTCAGGTTTTAAATAAAATTAGAGAACTGGAAATTAAAGTTTATTTTGTTTAATGTTTTGAATGCTAATATACCAAGTGGTTGACACAAATTAGAATTATGAATATAGTATCATCTCTGTTATTCTTTTTTGTTGTTGTTATTCTTATATTATTATTTGAATTTTTATAAAATATATGTTTGCTTAAGAATAATGTTTTATTCTTCCAAAAGTTACATGATAAATATATTCTCTCTTAATGTTTGCATTAATTATCAATCAATTTCCTTATTTTACTAATTAAATGTGCTCATATTTCTGCACATGAAATTAGCAACTTCAAAATCACTATTAATTGTTATAGTACTTTGGCAATATTAAATGTAAATGTACTTAAAACTGAATGATCAAATGTTAACATTTAAAGCACATAAGTAGATTTTTGCTTCAAGTTATATATAGATAACATAGGCAGGAAAATGTCAGATATTTCACAGAGTAATATTTTCAGTGATATGGGCCCTAGAGAAAGGGACATAAAGGAAAGAATAAACAAAGGAGATGTCATCAAAATAAAAAGCTTCTGCTCAGCTAAAGAAAACAGCATTAAAATTAAAAGAGAACCTACTGTATGGGAAAACATATTTGCCAATGATACCTCAGACAAGGGTTTGATCTTCAAAATATACAAAGAACTTACAGGATTCCACTCCAAGAAGACAAGCAATCCAATTAAAAAATGGGCAAAGGACTTGAACAGACAATTCTCCAAGGAGGACATACAGAGGATCCAGAGACACATGAAAAGATGCTCAATATCGCTAGCCATCAGAAAAATGCAAATTAAATCCACAATGAAATACCACTTAACACCATTCAGAATGACCATCATAAACAAAGCAACAAACAACAAGTGTTGGAGAGGTTGTGGAGAAAAGGGGATCCTAGTTCACTGTTGGTGGGAGTGCAGACTGGTATAACCACTATGGAAAACAGTATGGAATTTTCTCAGAAAACTAAAAATGGATCTATCTTTTGACCCAGCAATTCCACTGCTTGGATTATATCGTAAGATCCTTGAAGCACCAATCCAAAACAATCTATGCACCCCAGTGTTCACAGCAGCACAATTTACAATAGCCAAGTGCTGGAAGCAACCTAGTAAATGAATGGATCAAAATCTATGGTATATTTATACAATAGAATTCTATGCAGCAGAAAGAAAGAAGGCATTCCTACCCTTTGTGACAGCAGGGGTGGACCTGGAGAGCATTATGATAAGTGAAATAAGCCAGGCGGTGAAAGACAAATACCATATGGTCTCACCTTGAACAGGAACCTAATCAACAAAATGAACAAGCAAACAAAATATAACCACAGACATTGAAATTGAGAACAGGCTGACAGTGGCTAGCGGGTAGAGGGGAGGAGATAAGGGTGAAGGGTTTACAGGAACAATTATGAAGGACACATGGACAATAACAAGGCAGGTAGAAATAGGGGAACAAGGAGGGGTGGACTGGCATGGTGGGGAGGGGTGGGGCAAAGGGCAGAAAATTGTACTTGAACAGTAATTAAAAAAACAGAAACTAAGAGGGAAAGATAGGACAACTGAGGTATTAGAGTTTAGCCTTAATTGATGGGCTTATGTGTGTAAAGCTGTGACTTGATAGGAATCAATATTTGCTCTTGAAAGGAGGCCTTTGCCTCTGAAATTTTTGCTTTAAACAAAAAAGTTATATCTAGAATATCTGACTATATTTTTTAATATTAACAAGATTCGGTTAATTAGCAATAAATTCAAAAGACTTGCCTGATTTGTATTGCTGGTATCTTTTTACTGAGTAGATGTGATGGTCACCTACATAATCCCTGTGTCAGTGATCATGCACAAGTTCTAGAATGCCAGATGACATACGCATGTGGACATTGAGTGGTCTAGTCTTTCAAAGGCTGAGATTGAACCTGAAGCCAAATAGTAGATTCAGGCTAAAAACTGAGACAAACTTTTTTTATCCTCACTTCAGGACATACTTATTGGCTTTAGAGAGAGGGGAAGAGAGGGAGAAAAACATCAGTGTGAGAAAGAGACATTGATTGATTACTTCTTGTACATGTCCTGACCAAGGATCGAACCTGCTACCTAGGAAGGTGCCTTGACCAAGAATTGAACCCATGACCTTTTAGTTTATGGGATGATGCTCCAACCAACTAAGCCACACTGGCCAGGGTGAGACCAGTTTTTGATACATTGTATGTTAACTATTTATTTTCATTTTAAGTATAAAAGAAATCTTCAGTTATTTTTATTTGAATTTCTTTGCTTAGTAAGAACGAATGTTTATTCTTGTCCAACTCAAGTATCTATCTACTATTTCTGTTTTTTAAACATTATATTATGGAAAATTGTAAGCATATATAAAATTAGAGTGAATGGTATCATTAATCTCCATGTAACATAATCTAGTTTAAACTATGATTAACTCTTGGCTATTGTTTCTTCTACATTCCCACCCACAATTTCCCCTTGTGACAGATTATTTTGAGGCAAATTTCAGACACCATAATACTTAACCATAAATATTTTAGTGTGTGTCTCTAAAATAATTAGGGGGAAAAAACTAAACCTTATAACAGCATTGCCATTGAAAATGTTAAAATTTCTTAAAGATTTCAAATGTCCAGTCAATGTTATGTTTCCCTGATTTTCTCTAATTTTTCTTAAAGTTTATTTAAATCAATATCTAAATAAGATCCATATATTGCAATTTATTTTTATTTTTGTACTCACTCTTCTTATGTTCTTGTAATTTATTTCTTGACAAAATTTTATTGTTTGTGTTTTATAGTTTCTCACAGTTTGGATTTTGCTGATTATATCCTGGTGGTGTCAGTTAACATGTTTTTCTGTCTCTTGTATTTCCAGTAAATTGATAGTTTTATCTAGAGACCTGATCAGATTCAGGTTCAATTTATTTTGGCAAGAATACTTATTGATGGAATTTTTGTGCTCTAGTTTCTTTCTATTACAAATAGTGCTGCATTGAATAGCTTTGTTCATTTATCTTTTTATTCATTTGCTATTAGAGTTTTCAGAGAGATTCCTGTAAGTAAAGATAAACTCATGAAATTGTGCTATACATCTCCAAATTCCCTTCTGATGGGGGAGGGAGTTTATTGCATCATTTTGTATTTCCATTAGCAACTTGAGAGAGATCATATTTTCCCATAGCGTTAAAGAGTGTTTTGTTAAACATTTGCATCCTGATATATGACAAATTACAACTTAGTGTATGTAGTTTTTTCTTTTGATTTATTTACCAGTTCTTTATTGAGGTACAACTCACATATATTACAGTGCACAAATCTCAAATGTACATCTCAATACATTTTGGCAAATAGATATGCACATGTAACCAACACTTAAATAGTCCCCTAGTGATTGCTATTTCTTTCTGAAGATGGTCATCTGGCCCAAAGAGCTCTTATGGCATTACAAGAGCCTGTTTAAGTTTTATTAGCTTGGGTCATCATAATAAAGCACATAAGAAACCCTAATTTCTGGTTCTTTTATGAATTTACTATTTTTGTTATTTTAAATTTATCAGCATTCTGCATACACCATCATCTACCTTAAATATTGATTTCATGTGGCTCATTGTCCAGCAAAATGAATTGGAATCACCTAGAAATCTCTATATTGACAAAGATACAACTGTAAAGCTTTTTTTAAAAAGATTTTTTCTTTATTTTTGTCCTGAGGACAGAAATGAAGTTAATGAGTGAATTTACAAAAAAAAAAATTAGGTGTTCTGTAAAATATTGGAAGTGTCCAGTGAAAAACAGTAACTTTATTTTGACTGTTACAGTCTACTTAATTAGCCTTTCTTTAGGCCCAAAGGCAACAACAGCATTGATTTTTTTTAAGCTATAAAAATGTGTCTACATTTTTACCAATGTGATTTTTTTTACAACATGGACCAAAAATGTCAAAGAAATCTAATTTTAAAAGTTTTGTCTGTTGTAACAAACTTTAGAGGCTGTAGATGACAAAGAGTTGGAATAAATTTTAGGCATTCTTGAAGCAAACACCAGAGCGTCAGTTTTTAGAAACAGTATGCATTTTATTTTTTTGGTAGATAAAATAGACATCCTAAATGTATTCTGGTGGTGCCCTGTTCTTGTTTGAATGAACTTTTCTTCTAAATTTCATGATTGTAGCACTCTTAAGACCCTCTGAAGAAAAGATTTGACTTTGACTTTGTGTTTTTTTAAGTAATGTTTGGGTTATTTTGTTTTCTTATAGGCCTAATTTTGAGTCAGTAACCATTATAGCAGCAAGATAAAGTCAAGGTTAAAGTAATCAGTGAGAGCTAGAGATAGCATGCATTATGAAGAGTCTTTTTAGGACTTGTCTTCTGAAGTTTTTATATCGTCAGTATTGATCTGTTAAAGCTTTCAGGCTACTAAGTGTTCTAGTAGCAGAGAAAATGTAAGATATGCATATTTCACCAAGTTTCTGATTTGAATAGCACTTTTTT